>JAYMSP010003972.1:0-17815 GCA_036897095.1 Plantago elongata
CTGCAGTGGTCATTGGCGATGACCACTGCAGTCGAAAATCCTTTCTAATTGGTCATCCGGATGATCATGAATAGTATATTTTATTTTATTTTTTTATATTTTTTATAACATACTTAACATATTCTAAGAGTGGTTGGAAATTGAAATTAATCAAATTGCATCTCTAAAATAAGTTTTAGAATTTATTAAGATGGAATCAGACAGTTACATCTACAACAACAAGAACAACATCATTACAGTCCTAATACATGATTGAAAGTGAAAACATACAACAAGCTACAATATTGAAATCCTAGTCGAATTGAAAGGAATGCAAACAACCATAAACTAGAACGAACCAAAGGCCGAACTCATCCTTGAGTCTCTGCAGGATAGCCATCTCCATTGGTGTCAATTGTGGTTTCTCGCTTAGTCGAATCATCATTTTGTCTTTATTGAAGTTAGTTTGTTCATGGTTGCTCCAAGCTAATGTTCCCACGTCCTCAAACTTCCTTTCGGATTTCTGTCGAATTGCTTCAATCCTCTCTCGCTCAACCTGAATCATGTTTCGCTCAAAAGAAGCCGGTTCTGCTCCAACTGCCTCCTTTCTTCCATCCTCAGTCTTTCCATATCAAGCCTCTTCTCCTCAATTGTGTTCATTCCTTGGAATGATTGAGACAAAGTTTCCATGGTCGAACCTCCACTAGTCCCTCCTTGTTTTGAAAGGCCTTCGCCTTATCACGACCCATAGGCCTCTTCGATACAACTTCACTTCCATCATCACTCTGCTCGAACCCCCTTTTATTACCGCTCCCACCACCACTTTCCTCAACCTCAACAAGTTCGTCATCATTACCTTCACTTCCAAAATGCGGTTGCACTCTGTAAGTTAGCGTGCCAGAGAAGCTTGAGAAATTCATTTGAGCTTGCCACTGTGGATAGTCTTTCATCTCGTGCCAACAACGTTCAAGATTGAACTTGCTATTGTGTCTCTATTTGTATAGCTTTTTTGCCATGCGGATAACATCATCCTCATTTTGACCACTTTTACCTCTAATTTCACGATTCACATCGCCATAGGCTGAGATAAAGTGGTTGACCTCTTCTTTCATCCGAATCTATCTCCCACATAGTGAATTAGCAGTTGGGTTGCGGAGGTCGGTTAGTGGATGGCCATCTGTAAGGTTTTGATCCCAAATCTTCTTCACATAAGTGAACATGTTGGTATACGTTCGGTTAGTGCCTTTGATCGAATCCTCGCTCAAACTTATGAATTTTTTTATGAAAGATCTATCCTCATCTTCAGAGAATGTCAGGTGCTTCCCCGTTTTTTCATTTGGATCCTCGGCTGCTTCCCCTGCCGCATCGGACGTGCCCACTTTATTCTTTGCTTTCTTCTTCCCCTTTCCTTTGTTTGTCGCTTGTGGTGGTGGTGGTGAAGTTTGCGTCTCTGGAACGGAGTCTCGAATGTGTTAGGACATATCAACGAACCTAGAACTGTCGAAAAATGAATTATAGGCTCCAACAGTATCGTAGGTTGGCGTTTCGTGGAGTTGTGGGTAATATTGGTTTAAAAAGGTCGGTATTCGATACGACATACCATTCATCATCAAGAATTGGTATGTTGTATGATCTTGGTAATTCGGTGGAGTGTTCGATTGCAGAGTGTTTGGAGTGGAGTTCGAATGTTGGGAGTTGGGAGTAAACATTTTAGCGTTTTGAGTTTAAGAAGTGATGATGGTTGATTATAGAATTCGAAAAAATATAGCCGTTGGAGATTTTTTATTTTTTTAATGTAATTCTGAATTAATAAAAAAATAAAAAATAAAAATGGCCATATAACCTGTTGGATCCCCAACGGCCGTCCGTCCGGCAACTTGACCACTCCCATTGGGAGTGGTATGTGGTTTTATAACTTTATCAAGAATATATCTTTTAAATATTATTAATTTTATTAAATTTTTTTAATTTAAGAGAAAGTGGAGGTTAATTAATTATACCGAGCACGTAATTACACTATTTTTGTAAAAGAAATGATAAGTCATGTACACATTTACTTAAATTCCTCAATAAGCTAGTTCGACTGGGCCCAAATGAAATTGGGTAGAGCAAGGTCGGAAATTTCTGGTCCAAAATTATTTATACGAAATATTATTGAAAAAGGACAAACATGTGTTAATACAATATTTAGCTCAGAAAATCGAGTTAATTTAATATTTTAACTCAACAAGTTATTGGTACCACTACAAAAAAAGTTAACATTAGGCACCGTGTATTGGCCACTGTAGTAAGAGGGTAACTAAAAAACAACTATAGTTACAGATTGAACGGGATATTTGTTACAATGAAGTTGACAATGTTGGTCAACATTCATTAGCTACTAAATACATTTTATTTACGGTCCAGTTGTGGCTAATAGATGTTAGCCCAATTAATTAACAAAAATCCACAGTTTTTTTGGCGCTTGTTCAAAAAATTTAGGGCTCCCGCCTCCAGGTAAACTAATTCTCTTATCCACCACTCAAGTCACGACTAACCATATCCGCAAATTAAATCCCTAATCACAATTCCAATATCATAACCAACTTCCACTGCAAATCCTTCAGTAGTTCTTCGAAAGATGTGTTGGGGATGCAATTATTCAAACTTTTCTATACTTTGAGAAATAAAGTGATTGATGAATTTTTATTTTTATTTGTGCGGTTTTTTTAAAGCAATAAACGTCTCAAAAGTTGACAAAGATAAAAACGAGTTTTATCAAGATTTAATAATAAAATATTTTTAAAAATATAATATTATTAAAATAATTATTCTTTACAAGCTTTATCGTGATTTAATAATAATTATTGAGTCGAACCAATCTCAATTCAATAATGAAATGAATATAAAGTCGAATTCGACCTGGCTCAAAATAACTTATCAAATCGAGCCTTACCAAACTTCACCTGACCGAATCTTCTATTAGGCTCGATTTTATAAAATCACTATGTATAAATTTGTCCTTGCATAATAAGTGAGACTCGTATAAGCCTAACTAAAATATAATTATTTACTAATTAAGTATAAAAGTCTCCATAGCAATAGTATCTAGATTGGTATAGTGTTAACTGGTTATCAGGGGAAAAGGAATAGGAGAAAGTAGGAGAAGAGAAAAGATAGGGTCACGCGCAAGTTGACTTTCTGCCATACATAAATTTCATCGTCAATTTCAGAACACTTTTCTCAAGTCATATATACGGACCGGACCGGTTCAGTGGTAACAAAATTCCAGAAGTTAGGTGAGCTTCCATTTCTTCCACTCTTCACCATTTAAAGCAAATCAAATCAAATCAAAGCAAACCTACATACGTGGTGGTCTATATCCATGCCCACTAAATTAAAATTTCAAAATGCCCTCATTAGGAATTAGGAATGGCATAATTGCTTCGATTCGAAAATCATCTGAACCAATTAAATTTAACATTTCAAATTAAATTTTAAATTAAATTTTTTTAGAGTTTTGAATTTTAATAATTCAATTCGTAAATCCGTGAATTATCTGTCCAATCCAACACATATAATATATTATATTTTACTATATATATTTTATATTTTATTAGGGTGAAAAATAAAAATCTAAAGTATATATGTAATTTAATTCCCATCCTAAATTCCTAACCTAGTAACTTATTAAAATAACTGCCTCGCTCACATCACTTTGACTCTCTTCGTCAAGAAGCCAACTGCATATTTCATAATCTTAAGGATGCAGACAAGTAGACAATAATGAATAATGAACTTTGAACTTAGTTACTATTATTTTGGCTAGTTATGCATATTTAAAATTTTATTATTTTGAATTTTATATGAAAAACATATATATTTAGAATTTACACTTTTGAATGCTCAAATTTATAAGAATTTTTTAATTTTATGTTATTTACGTTCAACTCAAGCATATAAATTAGAGTTCGTGATGTGGAAAAAAATTGATTATATTATAAAGTTTTGGATTATAGGATTGTGGCATATTTAACCGATACGAGTTCGGATTAATCCGAAACCAATCCGTAAGCTTTAAATTGGATTATGAATTCATATATTATTGATCTGAATTCGAAAAAAATTCAAAAAATAGGATCGGATTGGTTTGGATTAATTCGATATCCACCACTATCAAAGAAGGTGGTGAGAGAATTATCAATTAGGACAAATTTGCACTCTAACACCCTCCTATTTTAATTTTTTTCCTTTTCTTGCACTTTAGTTTTTCACAGTTAAATTTGTTTCTAGTATTGGGATGCATGGTCGAGTCGGAGACAAAATAAGAATCACGAAACAGAGACCATAATCACTTCAATGGCATATTGAATCTGGGTCAAGAGATCACTCAAACTGGATAGACTTTTCCCAACCTATTTTTATTTAAATAGTACCGAGTACGTTCTTATACATTCTCAGAGGATAAAACCAATTCAACATATTACATGAAGAATGTACGCTTGGGATTATCTATTCAATGAGCATTTTCCTGGGATTCCAATAATAACGAGTTTTGTAATCTTTGTGGAAGTAAAGGTTGATTATAACGAGTTTTGAAAATGTAACATTAATTGAATAATTATTTAGTCACTCTTACCAAAAGAAAGTGCCTTTTGTATCATTCACAAACTTGCATATATTAATTAACATGGAAAATATCAATCGAGTCTACTTAATAGTTGATGTTAATATAAAATTATTATTTTTGAATTATCTTTGAAATTTTCCTTAATGATTAGGTGATTTGATACCGTCTATGTCATGTCATGTTTTCTCAAATTGCATATAAGATATAAAATTACATGATAAAAATAAAATAAAAACATGTTATGCTTACATATTATTTAAGAATACATACATGTAAATAAATTCATATTTGAGTCATAGTTCGATAGAACTTACGAGTTATGAGTAGCAAAAGCCACATATCTACCCATGAAAACCTTTTCATTGTCATTTACCAAAAGTAATAATGATGTTGTGTATTTCACATATAACGTTTCATGGTTTGAATTAAATAAAAAATTTCTAAAGTTATAATATTTTGTAAAACCCTTTACAGTTTATGACAATATTTGAAATGTAGCATTCAAATGAATAATCCTTTAACCATTTTTAACAAGATAAAAAGTTAATTAGTGTCTTTTTCACATTATAATACTTATAATTTTCAAAATCACAAACTTTTCTATCCTAATTAACGTGATCATACCATCAAACATAATTAATCATATAGGGTGCAAACATGCTAGTTTCAATTGTAATACATAGAGGGTATTGCACGTTCCACATCTCATATTCACCTTGTATCTCGTTTGTCTGGCAGAACGCTTGAGAGACCGTTGTTCCTCCAATAGCTTATCCAAACCATGTCGAGGGGGCCAATTCAACTGACTCAAAATGCCCCTGCCTCTTATTAAAATGAGCATAAAGTTAACTTTACTAGTCCTTTTTTTCCAAACAAAATGATAGTGTTCTCGATTTATCGAGTAAAAGTGAAGCATTTAAAGAAGGTACGATTATGTTACTGAACAGAACGAAATAGAATTAAACTGAACTTAATTTATTTGTAATGATATAAAAATGAGCTAAGGAGAACTAAATTGAACGGTTGTTTTCACAATTATAAATAGGTTGGAGTGGGGTTTAAAAACGAGAAAAGACGAGGAGTGGAGTGCAATTATCCAGAAAAACAGTGAGCACCATGAAAACAAAACGAGTAAAGTCTGGCGTGCACGGCGCAGGCAACATGGCAAAAGCATGGATCTTTGACCCTCCCAATAAAGATTCGTCAGTAGCAAAGAAGAAGCCAAGAAGGTTAAACTAGTAATCTCACACACATGACATGTATTAAAAATAGGTAACTAACTCAACTATACTAGAAGAAGATGAGAGCATTTCACCATCATAGACTTAAACAAGGTACCACCACCAAGGCAACACTGCAGAAACACACCATACTCTCTCTCTCTCTCTCTCTCTCTCTCTCTACCATGTTGCCTTTCTTTCTCAGTTTCTTTCATCTCTCTCCTCCTCATATATATCTATATCTATATCTATATCTATATTTATGACTATTACTAGTACCACCATCTTGATCCAATGGCCCAGCTAGACAGAGAAAACAAGAAAACCACCAGATTGGTGATGTCTTTTCTTTTCATGAAATTTTCTTGAAATTAAGACACCTTCTCACAGCGAGTCAGTCACTCACATTGATTTACACACACAGCACAGCATAGCATACATAAAACTATAAAAGAGGAGTTGGGTGGGTCTGTTACCAAGAATACCCTTCTGCAGCAACATACCAAAAAAATCTCCATCTTCATTCATCATCATCAACCCAACAACTTCACACACACTGTAGAATTCTATTACCAAACAAAAACTACTCCTACTACTACACTATGCTGTTCCTTTATAATAGTATTATTAAAAATATGTGCGAACGAATTAATTTGGGGCTTTTGGTCAGAATGGGTGTGTGTTTCTTTCTTTCTTGGGTTCTTTTTCCACAGAAGGACAGGAGGAGGTATCACAAAGAAAGAACCTTCCCACCTCATCACACCATCCATACATTCACAAACTCTCTTCTATTTTTTCACTTGCCTTTTCCCAATCTCTCTCTACTTGTACTATTTTCTTCTTTTTCTACATACAAAATCTTCCTTCTTTCCTCTCCATTCATACCTATCTATCCTCTTTCTGTTTCATCATCTTCTTCTTCTTCTTCGCTTCTTTGTTTGTTTCCCTTGTTTTACCTAGAAGGCCTTTCTTGAAGATCACGAGTTTCGTTTGGTTTGGCGATCTGATATGTCTCGGAAGGGTAAAGGGTTGGTTTCGGTTGAGGATGCTAAGTTCCGGGTCAAGCATCAGAATCTGATGCAAGACTATTATGAGTTGCAAAAGGTAGTGATTTTTCTGAGTTTTATTGCTTTTCAATTTGTGTTGTTTTTATGTGAGATCTGATGTTTTTGTGATCTGGGTTTTTTATGGATCCTTGCTCTGGATGTGTTTATGTTGTGTTTTTTGTGGAGATTTATGGCTGTTTTGTTGGTTGTATGGGTAGTTGATGTTGTTTTGAGCTTCCTATGTGATGGATAGTACTAAAAGGAAAGAGTTTTACTACTTTTTTAGCTCATTAAATTTCTTTACTTGTATGCAGTATATACTAAGTAGGCAGGTTTTTTTACTAATCTTGCTTGGTGGTGGGAGTTTTGCTGGTTGTTTGGCAGGCCACTAAAATCACAAAAACCTGGTTAAAAACGACTAAAAACACCTATTTTAACATGGTTTTAAGCTTTAATGCCTCCTAGGGGCTTGCAGTTATTGGAATTTGAATCTCTGTTTCATGATTTCATCCTTGATGTGTTTGAGTTTGTAATCAATCAATTATTCCGAACAATTTTTGGATGGTTGTTTTGGATTTTTATCTACGTCTAAGCCTATTTAGCCAATGTTTTGGTGGGGGTACATGACCAGTATAGTGAATCAGTGAGTTCAAGGGCTAACCATTAGCCTTCTGGTGAACCTGTAGTCATATGTGTCTAGTAGGTGGGTTAGCTTTCATGCGAACACATAGTGTAATCAGGTGGCATTAAGTGCGAGAGTTATTCTTCTCGCAAACGTACGTTACCCTTGTGCAGTTGTGCTCTTCCAGAACCGCCTAATTCTTAGGTGTCTGTGTAATGGACATTGATGCTTGTGACCCCAAGATTCCTCTTGCTGCTGTTGTATTAACTAATATAACTTGGATGTCTTGGCATTTTTATGTTCCATTCTGGTCTAGACGTATTGAAATTAAGTCCAGCCTTTACATGCTTACATTAGGGATAGCTTGTCATCTGGGGACCTATATAGGAAAGCCTCCTGCGGTATCCAATATGGTCATTGTAGCATACCTTTGGGTTGGCGTCCCAATTAAGTTGAGTCAGTTACTTCCCAAAAGCCACTTCACCAAGACTAATCTGCCCCTGCTCTGTCTTAGTTGCCACTAGCTGCCTTCCGAAACAAACATAATTGAAATGTGGCTTACTTGCCGCTAATAATATTGAAGTTTAAGTTGTTTTGATGTCTCAAATAAATATGTAGTCCACAATATATATTTTAACAAATATCTGGAGAATAATTGGCAATGCTACTACTTTCAGGAAGCTGAAGTTATGAGAAGCAAATTGGAGGCAACAAAACACCGGAAGCGAACGCTTGCTGCTGAAGTTAGGTATGCAGTTTATGTTTCTGTTCTCTACCCTGGAGATTGTGTTTTACAATTAGAATTTGTCATGTAGGGGTTCAGGTGAGTTTATTGCAATGAGCCGGTCCATTTGTTCACATGTATTGATGCCGTTTTAGTTTAAATTTGTGTTTGCATCTTTTTAGTTAATTTAATTTATCATATGTTACTGACAGGTTTCTGCGTAAAAAATATAAGAACCTAATTGAAACAAGGTCCATGAATTTAGCAGAAGAACGAACACAGATGCAGCCTCTGAAGTCTGCAAACCAAGGTAAAACCATGAAGGAACAGCCTATGAGCAGGAAGGTTTTCAGTCCATGTGGATTACCTCCAGTTCCAGAACGAAAGCCCAAGAAAAAGCGCTTTAGTGGTAAAGAAATTGCTCAGTCAACTGCATCCCCAGTTACACATTCAGATCTAAACGAATTATTATATGGTGGAAACAAAACTGCTTCACATAGTTTGACCCCAGTATCTGTTCTGGGACACAAAGGAAGGATGAATATGAGGACACCAAATTTTGACTGGAACCCAAATGTCTTAGGCCTCGACTTAAATGGCAAGGAAAGGATTCCTGTCCAGGGTGATACGACGTTGAACAGATCTTTTCCGGGTTTTGATTTGAACCAGGATAGTGTCCCTGTTAGGAAAGATGCTCCATTGCCAAACAGGGCTCTGATCTTCGATCTGAATGAAGTTTCGGTAAGTAGTTACTTTCTTATGTCACAAATTATTTTGATCTGATATTGACGCTTCTTGAAGCTATAATTTACTTTACTTCTTGCATTTGACAGACGGGGGATGACGACTTTCAGATTAATGCAGAACCAGTTATTCTGGAGGAAGCCAAGAAAAGTCTGATCAGAGGTCTGAATGATGAGCAACCAGATTTGAAGTTGTCCATATGCCGTGACACTGGGGAGGGTTCATCCCGTGCAGGGAAAAGGAAAATTTCATGGCAGGATCCAGTTGCATTAAGAGTGTGAAGTTCTTCTTGAAGATCAGCTCAGTTAGTATTCATCATCTAGAAATATTGACCAGATCTACCTGTCGAATGTTGGGTCAGAATTGCTTCTCGGTTGTAGTTGTGCATTTCCGCTAATATGTAGAGTACTAGCTAGTAGAGTAGTTGTTATATGGAGTAGTATGTTAGTAATAGTAGTATACAATATGGATTAAATTCATAAGAAGAATCGATGTAACCACCAAAGAATATTCTCTTCAAGTAAATTGGATGTTCAGAAAGAGTTACTTTTAATTTTTAAGTTACTTTGGGTGCTTTGGTTATGTGCTGTGTCAGGTATCAGTTTCTTGTGAGATCTGAATACACATAAGACGATCAAGAGTCCCAGACTAGTTTTAACCTCCTTGATGTGCATCTGTGTTAATTTCTAGATAAGGTGTTGTGCCTGCAGTCTCTTGTGGTGTTTGATATATAACGCAAATGATACTAACCCAAATGCTGTCTCTAACGTGTCCAATGTCTGGTATAGCCAAGAATCATACTACAGGCCTACATCCTTACGCTAAGGTGTAAATCATGGACATTGTATATAAGAAAGACCAGAAGAAAATTAAGGACACAAGAAATCTGAAGAACAACAAGTAGCTTCATACTGCATATAACAAGATTCAGAAAATCCAGAAACTGAGCCATACACAAAAGGTACAAAGACAGGAAACAAACACTGTCAACAATGTGTATCACACCATGTAATCTTACATGGACACCTTGGCAAAAACTATCCTTCATCTATCAGTAAAATTGTCACAAATGTGTTCAGAACTGAAAATTATGGCTATTAATTCCGATCAAGCACTTGTTTCACCAACTGCGTCTGCATCAGAGGTATCAACATCCATAGCTTGCACCCACGCCTCCTGCCTTGGCTTCATTAACAAGCTTATCTTCAGTTATCTTTGAGATTGCATCAACACCTTCTACCTTAGGTTCATCTACGGGTGCCTGTTTGTTTGTTTCCGAGTCCTTGCCATCTTTCCCCTCTTTGCTTTCATCTGGAACTTTGTGATCCTCTTGTCCTGTTTTCTCTGAGACCTTGTCAACTATTTCTGCAGTTGGGGTATTCCTATTTTCAGAAACCTGTACGACACAATCAACTGGTTCTGCTACAATCTTCTCCATCTTGATACCTTTGTCCTCATTATCTTTCAGAACCTTCTTGTGTTTCTTTCCCTGTTTATGGCTTTCCATAATCTTTTCCGTAGGGGTGCCTATCTGGCACAAGTCACACCAAAACTTGAAATTTCCCCTCTTCTTCACAATCTTAGTTGTTTCTTCTGGTTTTTTCGGCTCAATCATACTCTCTGAGTTTGAGTCCAATGTATCTAAATCCATGTCCTCTGTGCAAGGTGTCTTTGGAAGAAACTTTATGTTACAGTTACTGTGCTTCGACTTTCTTAATCGAGCCACCTCCAGTTTGTGTCTGTTTCCTTTAAGATGTGCTTGCAAAGCTGCTTCACTATAAACAACAACTAGGCAAAGTGCACAACTCCATTCTGGTTTAGCTTTCTTCATTAAGCTGCCAATTTCTTTTGGGCGTTTGCTAGAATCTTCTTTTGGTTCTTCCGGTGGTGGCGTTGCAGCCTTCCTCTTGGATCCAGATGTACCCCCGTTAGAAATAGGCTCCGGATTCGGCTGCATAGATGAATCATGCTTGAGCAGTTAAGACAACATGCTAAAAGCTCATTCAATAGATGTATAGAATGGCATACACTTGAATCTAAGCCTGGAAACATTTTAGTTCATGACACAGAAAGAAACATATAATCTGTCTAAAATGTAAACACATCAAGAAACATAAGCACATTGCATACTAACCGTCAGAATGATTTTCTTCTTCTCTTTCCCGTTCTCCGTTATTGGTATCACTTCTGAAATTCGCAGACATCCAAGCCCCATCTGAAATGGAGCACTCTTGACTTTAGGAATTTCCTTTTTCTCAGAAGATAATTTATCCGTTTCCTCCGATTCCCTACTTCCCTCAGGAACAGTCTCAAGACGTGAAGTCTCTGTTGGCTGTGACACTGTTCGCTGCCAAACATATCCTCTCGAAAGTTTCCGAGACTTAAATCCTTGCCTCTCACTCCTATTATGCATCTCCATCCTCTCCGGAGCAAATGCGACTCTTCCCTCCATTGGAGGACCAGATCCAAGGATCGAACTCCTTAAATCCAACCCCTCTGGATTCATCCCAAGCTTTTCATCATGAATCCTTCGTGCTGGCAACCCAAGCAGCAGCCCACTGGTAGCTCTCGTACGAGCCAACTCTTCCTCCAACATCAGTAGGTCCCTCCTAATATCAGCCTCCAAAATACGCTTCTTTGCAATCTCGTCCATGAGCATTTGTGCTCTAATATGTTCCTTCTGGATCTCTCTGTGGAAACCATCATGCACAGCATGAGGCGGAGCCACCGGAAATTCATTCTCCGTACGTGCAAATTCTCTACCTGTATAGCCACCACAAACATAACACTAATCCCCAGTCCATCAAACAACTCAAACTCAATCCACACACATTTGTACATATTTTTTTTTCTTTTTCAAATCATATACAGTACAATGATTTAAATAAACAATGCAATACTGCACAACTCAAAATGCAATACATTCATCACACACGAGTCAATACATAACAACAGACTATATTAGATTCTACCAGGATTTTAAACTCGGGGAAATTATATATATGCTTTTTAATGAGGTTCGGGAACGGGGAGTATAAAATTATTCAAAATATTCCCATTTATTTCCCGCGGCTGAGTATTGTCTATACCCCCTTCCGACTCCGCCCCGATTCTACCTCATTTCAAAGAATCAATGAATGCACCAAAACAAAAATTAAAAAAATATATGAAAACCCCTTAAATTCTTCTCTAAGAATTGGGACGGACCTAGGATTTGAACCCCGTATCGAGGGCCGAATAACAAACATCAAGAACACTCTAAATCAAAAATGCAATCAATCTGATTAACTCAGAACCAACAAATCAACTCAACCTTACTAAACTACACCTTCAACGCAGATAAATCAATGAATGCACAAAAAAAAAACCGAATAGTAAACCTCTCGAGCTCTGCTCTCCATGGTAACCGTAAAAGCAGGAATCTGAATTGTTCTTGTTTAGAGCAAGCTGGTCACTCCCTCTTTTATCCATTTCTCCAAATTCTACTAAACAGAAAAAGTCAACAAGTTCTTTACTGTACAGAAAACTGAATTAAACCAAACAGAAAACAGGGAATTCTGAATGGCGCTAGGGTTTTTTACCTTAAAATTATTGTCTTTCTTCACATTGATATCAAGAAAAGGTGGCAGCAAAGGGGTTTATATAGGAGTCGAAAAGCCACTAGAGTATTAAATAGGAGGTTTTTTTTTGGGTAGTGAAATTAGTATTCTTTTTCCAGTTGCCTTTATCAAGAAAAGAATTCATGTTATTTTCACATAAACGGGAGCTAGTATCATTTTACTTGTAGAAATTTATTTAAAGTTTATGAGATATGGTGGCATTAATATTATTTGATATATAATAATGAATCCAATTCCTTTTTCTTATGATGAAAATTTGAACTGTGGAAAATTTCATTGCTTAAAAGAAGAAGAGAAAGGAAATTCGTTGAGTGGCATCATTTTTCAAAAACTTGTGTCAAAATATAATGAAATTGTAATACTACATTATAAATAGGTTATTGCTACAAGTCTACAAGAACAAGACTTATTGTCATTGACTTCCTCCCATTTGTTCTTAATATATTTTCAACCCATAGTAAATGTAATATGTGAAAAAGAGTAATGAGGAATACTCTACTTTTTCCAACTGAAATATAAATTAAACATAAAATTAAAAAATTTAAATGGTGATAGGGTTTTACCTTAAAATTATTGTATTTCTTTATATTGACAATGAAGTGCAACTCAGTTGTTAAGAAGCTTCAACTTTAATCAATAAATCGGGAGTTCGAGTCACTCTTTAGTCGTTTTAAAGAAAATATAAGAGTTAAAAAGCCACTAGAGTATTAATTATGTGGGTGGTTTTTGGGCTATTGCAATTAGTATTCTTTTTTCAGTTATGAAGAACAAAATTTCAATGTTTTTTCATATAAAACGGGAGCTAGTATCATTCTACTTGTAGTAATTTATTTGAGTTTTACTATACAAAGTACAATTTCAGTATATATTGACCAAATTTTTTGAAATATGAATGGTGGCATTGATATTTGAAATAATGAATCCAATTCCTTTTTCTTTTGTTTCATCAAATAGGAGTGTCATCATTTTTTTCAAAAACTTCGGGTAAGATATGATTAAATTGTAATACTACATCATAAATAAGTTACTACAAGAACAATGACTATACTTCCTCCCATTTTGTCAAAATATATTGAAATTGGTTCTTAATTAGTAAATGTAATATGTGGAAAAGAGTAATGACTAATGAAGGTAAATTTAGTATAAAATATAAATAGGTATAAAATAGTCAATAAAGTAGTTGAAATTAAAAATTATATTTGAGTAATTTCATCATTAATCAATTAATCAACGCCTATATTAGAAGTCACAATTTTTTATTTGTATTATTGATTATTTGGTCAAAACAACGGTTTGATATCTCCATTCTCATCACTACTTTCTTGTACTCCATTTTGTCACTACAAATTAATCACAACAACAAAAAACATGTCAAATTCGGGTGTGAATGGAGAGATCGAGGTTGTGGAAAATCCACACTATGAATTCAATGGATCAGGCCTTTTCATTGTACAAGGATTTGATGGATTTGATGAGTTCGTTGGCTCAACATCTGGAGTGAAGAAATTCGGCGACTATGACATCATGGAACATCCAGAACGTCCACTCACTTTCATGAACAAATCAGGTATATTAGGGCTATGATTTGTTTTCAAGTCCTATAACTAATTTTTTCATGTAGTAGTTATGAATCACTAATTGTGCTGTTTAATTTTTGTTTCAAATCACATATTATAATTACAATAACACTTAAATTTTGATTATGCATTTAATTGTTAATTTAGATGACCACTAAGTTCAATTATGTTTCAATATTGCAGTATTTTCAGTTTTACTTTACATTCTTCATAATAAATTTTAATAATATATGGTAGATCTGCCTGTCTTGGTTTATATTATAATAAATTTAATTTATTGGTAAAAGAATGGCATGTTTACTTATTTTCATAAAAAAAAGTTTGTATGTTAAAATATGTATTATTTTCATTTCTTTATCAAAAGGGTAAATCTATATCATTAGTAGTACAATTTACAGTTAAATGACAGAGATAGGATTTTGTGTATAATTCAACAAAATAGACTAATTTGAAGCTACGACATTGTAAACAACTTCATGGTAGCTTTGATAGTTACTAAAATGTAGATTTGTTTCTTGAACATTTGAATTTTATTCTCATGGACAGGCAAAAAAGAAAATTTGCGAGGTTTAAAATTGTTGATCGGTGGTCGGTGGGAGTTAATGGAGGACGATGAAAAGATAATTAACTTCAAAACGCCAGCAATTCGATATATCTACCACATAAACCCAGATGACTTTTCCCTCGGCAGACTTATGTCTTTGGTGACGAGGCTCAGGTGTTGGAGGCACTGCACACAAATTTGGTATCAAGAATGGGGAAAGCCATATCACAAGTCAATCCAACCATTATGTAACAATGAACACATGGATCAGATGTGGGTAAACATGGAGGCATTCAATAAAAACTTCACGACCATCTACTTTCAGGATGTTGATAGAGTCATGACTGATGAAGATTTTAATGAAAGGGGGCGTCCAAGTTACGACTTGCCAAGGATCGTGCCATCGATGACAAGCCAATTTGATGTGGACTACTACCTAGAGATTGGAGAAATGTATCAGGAACAAAATGCTGCCCTAGGATGTCATCTTGTTGGTGAACAAGAACTTATGGGAATGAGGCCTTACATAACTACTCAGGAAGAAGCAGGCAACATCCTCGATCCAAATATCTTATTGCTGCCGCAAAGGGTGTTTCAATACTCAAGGCTAGATTAAACTGACTTGTCCTATATTTTATTTTCTCCAGGTGGTGATTTTGTTCATTTCATTTCCCTATCATTTTCAACTAAACTTAAGGCAGGCATCGAGTATAACTCTATTATGGCTACTACGTACTATGTATGGGTTTCTTTTGAATGTTCAATGTATTGAATCGGTATTATCAATGTTTTCTTATACTTATCGTGTGTGTGTTTTATGTCATTCCCATGTTCGATTGTCTAACTTCATGGATTGGATGAATTGCACGAATTAGTACGCTTGTTTAAGTCGCCTGGAACCAGTTGGAGGGAAAATTCCCGCCAACTATAACCCTAGCCTTAACCATATATTCCCAAATTGAATCAATTGAACAAATTTGTCCACGACACCTCTAGTACTTAGACGAAAATGGTGTATGAAGGATCGTGGTCTCCAAGTGATCCGTTATTTCGATGTTTTGTCACGATCTCCAAGCCCGAATAATGATGATGGTGGTGAAGACTTTCTAGAGATTTGTCATTGTCATGGCCAAAGTGTTACTCGTACGGTAATGGGGATCTCTTTGAAGGCTTTTCGAGGCCGTCCTTTCAAGATGTGCCCAAATGCAGAGGTTAGTGCAAGCATGTCACAATTGTTTTTATTTCTACATAATTGGTTCGAATTCTGATGTTTCTACTTAGTTCGAGGAAACTGGTGAGGAGGAGACATGCTTGACTTTGGATGACTATGGTGAATTTAGTGGTTGTTGTTATCTTCGTTGGATTGATGATAAGATGAGCTACATAATTGTTCGTAGAATTCAAGAGGAAATGGAGAAGATTGAGAGCCGTGAGTATTTCTTAAAACAATCTCACAAGATGTGTGGTGATTTGTTTGTGGGAAACAAAGAGTTGAAGGAAAAGATTAAGCAGTTGGAATTGGAAAATAAAATGTTGAAGGAAAAGTGTGTTGCTTTGGTGAAGTCTGAGCCTGTTGTTTGAAGGGGGTTCTTATGTTATATGTATGTTTGAAGTTTGTATTTTAGTCTATTGATCACAATTCATCTATTTTTAGGTTTGCATTGTAAGAGTTATGATCAGATCATTATGTAACTTGTTATTTTTGGGGCTTTTAATGAAATGGAGTTGGTGATCCTTATTATTGATATTTTGTTACTTCTTGTTTTTTTAGATATAAAATAGTAGAAGAAAATAATCTCCAGCTTAATAGAGTGGCGAAAACCTAATTTTACAATTTGGGGGAAATAAATATTTATGATGTCAAACAAAATTCTCAATAACACGATTGATTATTCAATATATATTGGGCCGACTCAGTTTAATTAATAGCCCAAACTAATACATCAAGGTTGGCCAAACACAAGATGGTCCAAGCCCAATCAAGTAGTCAAATGGGTATTTTCGTCATTCTCCCATTTTCAAATGTTACAAGGAAATCAAACAAGAGAAAATGTCCAAAACATATTTCGGGTTAAAAGTGTGCTAATAAGAAAGCAAACAAGGGTACAACATTATTCCCCCCTAAAATAAAAAGGATTCCATGGAATTTATTATTTGATACCAGCTTAAAAGCATACAGACACTAAGTCTATGTTATCATTTGAATATAATTTTCTAAACTGAACTGAATTAAAATGGATTGAACTCAAACGTAATATAAAATATAATTAAAATAGAGAACTAAATGAATGAATGAATCTTCAATAGAAGAGAACAAAGTCTAAATAGATTAGCAAATTGGTTGAATAACTAGCTCATTTGATATATTTTGTATATAATATAAAATTAAATGAACAGAAATAATATTTTAATAAGCTACATAACCACCAATTGATAAATAATCAAATATATATTCACAAACTTATTATAATCAAATAACAAAATAAGTTTATCTAACTTTTCAAGATATTTATGCTAAACCCAACCTATTATGGATTTCATATTTTCATTTGTTCACATTAAAAGTGTCAAAGTGAAGTGAGTGTAAGTTTATTAATTAAGAGAATTTTTTAAAAAAATCAAATTATACATCACATATTTTATCGTAAACATCTTTTGTTTAACTACAAATTACATCATGTGATAAAAAAATGTAGAGTTGAAGTAATATACATTTATAATTATATATGATTTTAAAGTTAAACATTTAACGTTAATACGTAAATATTGCATTAAAACAAAATGTGTACCATTACAAACCTTTGCAATGGGAATGGATTGGAAGAAAACGTCTTGGACGAGTCCAGTGCTAGCCATGCTCCAAACACGGGTTGAGCCTTTTGCGACTGGAACATTCATGACTCCTCGAAATATAAAATTTTAAATTAAATTAAACAAATCTCAATAGTAATCTATCAGTCACAGTATCACAAATAACTTTAACAATGTTTATGTGAAATTGAAGTAAATATGTTTGTTCTTAATATGACAAATGTTGTTTCATATTAACAACACATTAAAGAATACAAATGATGAACATAGGATTATCTATATAATACATAGGAAAATTATATTTATATATATATATATA
>JAYMSP010003973.1:0-17815 GCA_036897095.1 Plantago elongata
AAGAGTTTGATTATCTGTGAAAGAGTTGAACACTCAGACACCCTTTCTGAAGTTCATTCTCCAGAATGGATATCAACAATTGGGTCAAAAAGGAGAAACCTACCATATACTGAATAAGTATATTAAGTAGTGTAATCTCTTCAAGCTCTCTGGAGAAGTAACTGTTAAGTTATTTAAGAGAAGCCTAGCAACAATCATATAACCAACACCATCAAGGCATGGAGTACATGAAGTACTTAGTTTGGGAAATCAAGGAAAAACTCCAAGGTTATCTTGAGTACATGAAGTACTTGACTTTAGAAGCTGGAGAATAACTCAGGGGGAACAATTTGGTTGGGAACCATTTGTTTGTAGGGATTTTAGAATAGGATACATTGTAAGGAGAGCTCAATTATCTGTTCTAGTGAATTTCAGGTCTCTGAAAGGCCGATGTGGATTAGTTGGAGGATTACGCCACCTCCAGATACCACTATAAGTTGTTGTGTTTTTTTACTTATTGTATTTACATTCCAACATAACACTCAAACCCATTATTACTGCAAAGCACATTTACGTTTATCTATCGCTTAAAGTCTTCCGCTCTCTGAATCTAAGTATCAGAAACCCCCAGGTTTTTGAGAAAGACTGTTTAACGACGAAAGTTTGAAAAGACTACTCCCCCCCCCCCCTCCTAGTCTTTGCCTTTGTAGTTATCTGGACCAACAAGTGGTATCGGAGAGGGAGGTTCCAAAGTCTTCTGCATTGAACCTTGATCCTCCAGATAGGTAGAGTTTCTGTCACTTTACGAGGAAATTTTAATTGTGTGTTAAGTGTGCATGTATATCTCTGAGTGATGCTCCGGTTCTTAAACTAGAGAATTACGAGAAATGGAAGAACAACATGATGATGCATCTTGAAGCTATCATTGATGAGATGATTTATATCATCAAGGAAGGGCCAATCAAAATTAGACAACTCGAGCATGTGATTGAAGTGTATGACGGTCGCAGAAACACTGACGTTGAAGTTAGTGACACTTCCACTAGCAATAGTGGTTGTGCTGCTGGACAGGTTGAGTATGAAGACAAACCTCGTGAACCCTGGACATCGGAAGATGCCAAGAGACACAGGTTGGATGGTCAAGCTCGTAACATCATCATTTGATCGACACCTGAGCACATACAGTGCAAACTGTGGTGTGCAAAGACGACGAAAGTTGCCTTGCAATTGATAGAAGATATATGTGCTTGAACTGAGAAAACCAAGGAAAACAAGTTCGAAGTATTGAAATTGAAATTCCAAAACTTCAAACAGGGTCACTCTGAAACTCTAGAAGAACTTGATTTTCGGTTTACTACTCTAATGAGTGATATGACTGCACTTGGAGAAAGTGACAGATATTCAAATTCTGAGAAGGTGAAAATCATCGTCAGAAGCTTGAACCAAATTTGGGAGCATACACAATATTCTATTTCAATCAAGGAATGCCCCAAATCACTCAAGTGGAACTCTTTTCACATTTGGCCACTGTAAACTATGAGACAACCCAACGTGGTTTGGCTGCAACTGAAAAGTTGCAGAGTGTTGCTCTAATTTCCCAAGGTACTTCTGAAAAGAAGGATACCAAGGTAGTGTCTGAAGAAAATTCTCTTGTAGAGAGACATATGAATAAATATGTCACTTAAGAAATTGAAAGGAGAAAAGCAAAAGAGAAGTTGAAAAAGCATCTCAGCCCAAACTATCATCAGTACAAGAACATTCAAATGAACAACTCTCTGAACAACCATGCTCAGAAAGCCGTTAGTACGGAAGTTGGAAATGATATCTGCTTCTATTGTCAGAAACCCGGTCACTTCAAATGTGATTGTCCTGCTTCTAACAAGCTTAAGACGGGTGACAAGAAGGAGAGAAGAACATTCAAAATAACCCATAGGTATTGCTTACTGAAGAGAGAAAGAAGATCCAAATACAACTTGATGCTCTGGATATTGAGTCAGACTCAGAAAGTGAAGATTCAGATGACTCAACTTTACCATCACCAGAATTGTGCGGGGTAACTCATGATGTTATCGATTTTAGCCTGAAGAAGAACGGTCAGTGTGGAGTTGCTGAGATAGTAGTTCCTGACATCTCCAACATTGAAGAATGTCTTATGGCTGATGAGGTAACAAACACATCACAATTCTAGTAATATGAAAGCGATGATGACGGCATTAATGATTTGGAATTTGTAAAGAATGAACTTGATTGATATGAGAAAGAATTTCTGGTTATTGAGTCAAAAACCAAAATTTGGTAAGAAAGCAAAGAAACTCTTGAAAAGAAGTTTCTAACTTGACCAAGGTATCTGAGAATAAGGACGCTGAAATAATCGAGAACATGCATAACGTACAATTTTAAAATATTTTTTTTACCTCTGCAGCATGCTTTACAAGTCCAATAGGCAAGTATATTTTCGGCTTACAATTTTTATTTTTGAATTCTTGTTCCATTTCTTTTGTCCTCCAACGGTTGATCACAACATCAAACAATTGAAAGAATTGTGTTAGAGATGTCCACTTGTTTGCATTGAAAGAGATTGCGTTGTTTGTGCTCTCACTCCATTGGGACGATAGTATACCTGCCAAGAAGAAATCCCTGCTTAGTGCAGTACACCATTTTTCCTGTAAGCCATACAACCTATAACAAAATATAGGGTAATATATATGTTTAGATCATGAACCATAATTTAGAGAATATGGTTTGTACGATAGAGAACATGGGAGTAAATGTTGAACCAATTGTCATCCTGTAGCTCATACTTTTCAATCATGTATGTCCAGTTTCTTTCAAAATGTTCTCTATTTTTATTGATCCTTGCAAGCATTGGTGGAAAGATTTTTTGAAATGGCCATCGCTTTTCAATCTTCCGCAATGGCCTATTGCATTTTGGTAGAGGTGCCATAAACACAGTCTATGTCTTGTGTCTTCACCAAAAACCTGATATGTAATATAGATAACATATGTGTTAATATCTATATATCATGGGTTATTCTACTCTAATCATGGGATATGCAACATTAACGGTACCTGTTCCAGGTCTTTTGATATTGTAAAATCTTGATCAGTTTACACAGTAATTGGTTTCTTCCCATCCATAGACTTCAAAAAATCCTCTAGTAACACACGAACAACCCAGTCGTTTCATTTGCAATGAATGCACAAGCGAACATAAAATTGTTCCTATGGTTGTTTACACCTACAAAAGGCGCACATATTAGACCATATTTATTTGTCCTATAAGTCGTGTCAAATATCACTACATCCCCATATAAGTTGTAATCATCCTTCATCATAGAGTCCCCCCAATACAAGCTTCATAGCTTGCCTTCCTCATCTAACTTAGGTGTGAAGTAGAACTGTGGATCCTCATCTTGTCTCGTCTTAAGCATATCAAGGACAGTTTGTGCATTTGCTCCGTCCATAGCTAGTGTCCTGAAGCGAGTTATGAAGTTGATATGGTCCCTTTCAATGTGCCCCCACATTCTCTTGTCCACCTCATGCTCCAACCAAGTATTTAAAGGCAACAGTTGGACGTACTCCAACGACTTCCATAACTTCAATTGTTTTTGCCTTCTTTGCTGATATATTCCTCTCAACACGTTGTAAGTGACTCCATTGTGGTCTAGTTAGGGCATGGTTATGCTCTTCAATGTGCTTAGCGACTGTGTAAATTTTGAGGTCAGTGTCACAAGCTATAATTATCTTGGCCTTGCAATCAGTCTTTATAACACAATCTTCTCGCTGTTTTTTTTTTTTTTGTCTCCTTCTGTAACTGTAGGTGCAGGGGGGAAGGTGTGATCACTGGAGTTTTAGGCGGTTCTGATTTCCCTTAACGGTTGCAGCTGAAGTATTTTTGATAGACCTTCCCATTGTTATCAAGCCTTGACGTGCATTTTTTTGAAAGAGAATCCAATTTGTGCAGCATGCTTTCGATACAGATCATGCATGGCATCCAAACTATTTGTTCTTAGTCCTTTCAAACTCCCAACAATGTTAAAGTCATCACCAATAATGGATAGAGTGGTTGAATTGTTGTCATCACCAACAATTGATACAGTTGTTGAATTGTTAGCTACAACTTTAGCTGTACAAGGTAAGCAATCATTGGTTATTATGCAGAGATCATGTGTCATATGGCATGTGACATGGCATAAGCATAACAATCAAGTATTACAAGACACATGCTAGCTAGTTATCATGCCTTCATGAATTCAAATGCAGAGATCATGGATCATATGACAGGGGACATGGCATAAGCATACAACCAAGCATTATAGGCCACATGCTAGCTAGTTCTCATGCTTACATGAATTCAAATGCAGAGATCATGGATCATATGACAGGGGACATGGCATAAGCATACAACCAAGCATTATAGGACACATGCTAGCTAGTTATCATGCCTACATGAGTCCAAATACAGAGATCAAGGATCATATGACAGGGAACTTAGCATAAGAATACAACCAAGCACTATAGTAAACATGCTAGATAGTTATCATGCCTACATGACTTCAAATGCAGAGATCATGGATCATATATCAGGGGACATGGCATAAGCATACAACCAAGCACTACATGCTACATGCTAGCTAGTTATCATGCCTACATGATTTGAGATGAAGAGATCATGGACATCTACAACTATAACACGTAAACAATGCTTTAGTTATCAGGAAATATCATAGAACATGACCTGTAGGATGATTTTGTGTAGGATCAGCAGGATCCTCAGTTGTTGAATTTGCTCCAGTCGAATTTGACATCTACAATCAACAACTATTCAAATCATAATCGTTTTTCGCTAAAGATAAATGATAGCAGTAGTTATTGAGTTTGAACAAACAAAATAACCTTAGAACAACTCTAACCTTTAGAATTTCGCAGTTTCTGTTCTAATTAACGCAGTAGATACGACGAGGTGATCGATCGGAGCTCATAATCTCAGATGATCGACCGTAGCAGCTTAGAGAACCACAAAATAGCGACTAAGATATTTTCAGAGGCTAGAAGCTCAGAAAATTGTGCAGAAAATTACCAGAAAATCCTAGCTCAGAGAATCTCAGATAGACATCGGAGATGACAGCTTCGTCAGATGTTAGAATCTCAGAAATCACAACTTCTCAGAAGCTAGAAGCTCATAAATCCGTTAATGGCGATAGAGAGAGAAAGAAGAGAGAGAAGCGGGAGACATTTATGATTTGTGAGCTGAGATTTTAGCTTAGGATTTTGTGGTTTTAATATGACTCGTTTTATAATCCGACTCGTGAATTTGATAGTCCGACCCATCTTATAACCCTTGATTGGTAGTTTTTGTTAACTAGTTATTAGTAGGGGTTAATTTGTAATATATAGAAATTATATCTTAAGGTCTCTATCTATAGAATGTCTCTTAGGAAACTAACTTGTATATTGACTCCTCAAAATGCATTCAATTGCTATAATATGAGAAATTAAATTAATTAATGTTATTGTATATGTCTCGTTGTTTTTGTTCCATTTAGATACTTGTATACTGTTATGTAGAGCATGGATTATTACTATCAAATATTTTAGGCACGCCAATTTCAAATAATTGTCTAGTACTAATGATGTTGAAACTTATATTAATGATGTTGAAACTAATACTATTGTTTACAATTTCAATTGATTTAGAGGTTTACTATTTCTTTTAGAATTTTAGAAATTACTTTCTTAATTTAGTGCTTCATTGCCCCCGGCAACTGCTTGATTACGGTTTAGGATTTTGGACAATACAGGATGGTAGCCAGTGGCGAAGACAAGGTGGTGCGCGTATGGGTGTGATCGCACCTCTCAAATTCCAATGGACCATAATATATAATCTGTTAATTCTTATTTTTTTTATAAATATAATTGTTAATTATACTCTATTTATCTTTTTTGACTAATATATTGATAATACCCAAGATATAATTTTTTTACGTCAATTTGATTCTATATTCAAATTCGATGAACCAGACTTATCCTTCTGATCCACTAAATGGTGAGACAAAATAACATGATTTCTCTCTTTATTTTATTTTATTTTTGAAGGAACAAAATAACAAGTTAGTGCTTACTATTTCTTCTATTTGATCAGTTGGAAAAAAATGTTCGTGAGATGGTTAACTACAAAATAAGCTAGTACGTAGGTTTTATTCTTTTTAACTCACATTCATTCACTTCATTTTTATTTAATTTAATTTTATTTAATTATATTTTATTTTACAATTTCAGTTCATTTCATTCTATTTAGTTAAGTTTAATTTATAAAATTTTATTGTAATTTTGAATTTGACAACTTTTTGTCTCAAATCTCACATCAAATTTACGTCAACAAATTAAATTGAGTGAGTCCCTGCACGGACAATGAGGTTCTAAAAGTGATTGAATAGCTGCTTAGATGATCTATGGCTACAGCCAGGCCAGGGGCGAAGCCATATGTTAAATTTAAGGGGGTAAGAAGTAATTTTTTATTTTTTAAAAGATGAATAAAGCACTCCATTTTACATGACAATTATGATTGTTTAATGGTGATTTAATTACGTAAGAATGATCCTCTTATAGATAATCTCCGCGAATTTGAGAGGTGGCTCCCACCATAATATCACGATCACGATGCAGCAGTTCTTTTTATATATAGCATTTTACATATGTCCTAAAATTTAATATAGAACCTTTTTAGTTGAGGTTGTCACTTTCATTTAAATTTATTCAATTTTACTCGAAATTGTTATCTTTATCTAAATCTCCTTTTAATAAAGTTATCCCCTTTAATTTTCATTTTGCTTGAACCGGTACTATACTATAAAAAATTTGCTTATCAAGCACAAATTATTTACCATAACTTGATCCTTAATATGTCCCCTCCCAACGGGAGATGGTCTCAAGTAGGGATTGCAATGGTTGGTTAAAAATCATAACCATAACCACTATTTTAATTTAGGTTATAACCATAACCATAACCAATTAATAATAACCATAACCATAACCATAACCGAAAAATTTTCTCACCGGTTATGGTTAGGTTGTATAACCGGAAATAACTATAGGTTTAGGTTATTGATCGGTTTTTTGAAAATTCTTTCTTACTCGAGGTGAAAAATTACAAAAAATTATTTTTTTCGTAAAAAAATATTTTTTCGCAAAAAATATATTTTTCATAAAAAAATAATTTTTTTCGCAAAAAAATATTTTTCGTAAAAAAATATTATTTTCGCAAAAAAAATATTTTTCGTAAAAAAATATTTTTTTCGCAAAAACATATTATTTTCATAAAAAAATATTTTCGCAAAAAAATTATTTTTTTCGCTAAAAATTATGTTAACGGTTTTTAACTGTAACCGTAACCAAAAACCGAACCTATTATGATTGTAACCGGTCGATTGCTAAACGATTACGGTTACGATCATGGTTAATAACCGTTTAGAAAAAATGAATGGTTATTAGTTGGTTATGGTTAAATTAAACCAGCCATTGCAATCCTAGTCTCAAGTGAGAATGTTGAATGCTTCCATTACAAGATAAAACAAAAAATGGACCATACAAAAAGGAGTGTAATATTAAAAAATTGGACAACTAGTTTGAAACTTCCATGAATCAAGTCAAAATCAAAACCGTATGGACCAAACCTTGCATGTCCAGTCCACCAATTTGAATTTAGCTAGCTCTAGAAGTCACATGCACTCGTAGAAAACAACGTTAACAATACACAAAGCTCCACGTCACCCAACCAAACAGAACCACCAATAACCAATGGACACATGACTCCTCACAACCTTTTCATATGACGTGGACTCTTCATTCACCTCCTAATAAAAATAATACAACCATATCTACTAGGTTACTCACATTTCTAAGATTCCTACGAGTCACTCAAAATAATAGACCAACTCCTCAAGATTCCTATCTTTGAATCATGGCCCTAGCTGCTCGAACTGTCTTCTGTCGCCTTCCACCGGTCGGCCAGAGGGCTGACCAGCCACTGATCGAGAGGCTGAAAGCACTTGAGTCGTCCACCATGGCCGATGCTAGTAGTAACAGAAAGGTCGTGTTGCAGCCAAGGCTAACTACGCTTAGATCGTTTGGTGGAGATCGTGGCACGGTGATTAAAGTGAATAGTGAGACGGATGAAGTTTCTAGATTTTTCGAAACCTTGTCTGATTATATTGAGAGTTCTAAGAAGAGCCAGGATTTTGAGATAATCTTTGGTCGCCTTGCCATGGTATGTATATGTATGCTCTTTCGATAGCTAATCTTTATACAGCACTTTTCTGAACAGATAGTAAATTCCAAAGTATGAGCTATGTTTAGGGAAACGAGATGATAAAAAAAGTAAATAAAATTGTACTTTTTTTTTTTGCATTCAAACAGGTCTCCATCCTGCATAACAACAAACAATCACTACTATATAAGTAGTTGATAAATTAATTCGTGTATTATATTAAGGGGCTGATTAGAGTAGTATCCAAATGCTCGTTTGAATGCTACTCTGAGATTTTATGCCGAAGATCGAAATGCCTCTACACAGTAGTAACATTTTTCTCTACTCATATAACAAACATATAATACACTATCCAATTACAAGTCTATACCAAATACAATTTTAACAATACAATTCCGATCACTATTCAGACATTTAAATCGAGGCATTTAAGTCGCATGCCAATCAGCCCCTAATTGACCGATAAACTAACAAATTTGTTACATATAGCAGAGTAATGCATAAAAACAAATCAATTACCCTCTAGTTTTAATAATAGATGAATAAAACTCATATAGTTGGTTCGTGAAATATCAACGAATTGTTCATGCAACAAGTCTAATTAAAAAATAAGTTCATCCAGATGTTAGATTTGGAGAACATATTAACTAAACTGATAGGCTAGTGAGGGACAAGCTTTATTAAAATTTTCATACAAGGTCGAGGTCATGTTTGTCTTCCAAATGATTTGAGCATATGCATCTTTAACAGTTATTTTCCTAGGAGGATTTAATCTTGAAGACTTTCTAGCCACTTAGCTCATTTCATATCAAAGAAGATGATGAAGTTAACATTTACTATATGATTAACTGTTAATGCAGATTGCATTTGCAGCAACAGTAAGTGTAGAGATTGCAACTGGTAATTCTGTTTTCAAGAAGATTGACTTACAAGGACTTGAAGAAGGAGCGTTGGCTTGCTTCACAGCCATACTCGGAGCTGCAGTTTTCGCTTACTTTTCAAGCAACCGCAACAAAGTAGGCCGAATCTTCACCCTTGGCTGCAATACTTTCATCGATTCACTTATCGACCAAATTGTTGATGGTGTGTTCTATGAGACCGATATTAGCGACTGGTCTGATGAAATCTAGGACTTACATGCAAAGCTTGTAGATAGATATATAGGAGAAATCACATTGCATCGGTTGTACGATTTTTGTGAAATACACAGCTTGTGTGTGTTATAAGTATATATAATCACCATATGCATGCATACACAGTACACACGCTGTATGTAAAACAGTAGAAGATTGAGATTAAAATTAGGTAATATATGTCCACATTATACAGGACAGTTGTGAACTGTCTTATGACTTTGTATATAATGTATGCTAGTTGAATGAATATTGCATTATACAGAACTACCTCCAGAACTTTCATGCACTTACTCAAATGTTATAATTTGTTTTATCTAAATTGCTTGTCCAGCCCTAATGTATAAAATTCCACGGAACAGGGGAAGTAACAAAGCTATTCTTTTAAGAACTATAAGCATATGACCTGTACTTAGCTACTATATATGTGAATCTATCATTCAAGAACTACTATATGAGCAGCACTAGCTTTCCTTCCTGTATCATTCTTAGCCTCAAGATTGTATGAACTTAGTCATAGACCGGGCCTCAGAAACTGTAAAGAGATACAAACTCCAAAGCAGTTGCAACAAGAACTTTCAGAATTAGGAAAGCCGCTGGAAACAGCTGTGTCTACAGAAACAGAGCAGCTGCTGTAGCAGCCATTGTCAACTGCTCCAAGTCCTCTGACTTAATACTGAATTGATAGTTAAGGGCTGATGAATGTCAATGCAAATATAAAAAGAAGCCTCGGCACGATCCAGAAGATCATCAAATCATTATACAATGATTCCTCTTTGTAATCAAGAACCCTAGAAACAGCAATTAAACTGAGTCGTCTTGTTCCTAGCGTAGTTCACTTTGAGTTTTTCATTGTTGATTCAATTTAAATTGTTCTTTGCACAATTATACAGTTCAATATACATCTTATGCATACAATTCAACATTGAATTGCATAGGTTTACAGAAACTGTATCGTGAAATCAGATCTCCAGAATCTGTTTCATGAAGAATCAGAAGTGCTCCCTGAGCTTTGAAATCAGTCATACTAAAAAAACTGACATAAGATGTATTAGCATTAGTGTCCAAATTTTGAATTGCACAATTTTTATTCAAGCTAATTCATGTTTTTTTAACTCTTCAAATCATCATTCATATCATTCTCAAGGGCACGAGAAGGAATTTCCAGGCTAATCCAGAAGCTATTTTCCTTCACAGCCCAGTTGTAGAAGAAGATCCTCTTGTTCGCAAAACAAGTACTCTTAACTCATTGTTTCTAAATTTGTTTTGGTGACTTTAAGAAGGAAAATTTGTGGCTTTTATAGTTGGGAGTTAGGACCTGCTCTAGGGAATTGTATGAATCGAATTGCCCATCTCTAGACTGAGCAAGTAAATCATAAATTAAACCTCATTAAATTAATAACAGAAAGCAACACTTCATAAGAAGATATAAATGCTTGTTTATACCAACAATTTTTATTTCAAACAAGAGAATCATAAAAGGAAAAAAAACCAAAGCAATGCTGATTACAGTTAAATCGAACAACAGTAGACTGGGATGCAGAGTCATGCTAAATTGCAGGAGAAATTTAGTATTCCATGGTTGGGAGACACTATCTATATTGCCATGGTTAATCGATATTTTACAGTCTCACACATCACTTCTCTTTCTTCCAAGAGTAGTAAGAAAAAATTAAAACACAAATTCAGATTATTTGCCTCATAAATAAGCTTACAGTATCTACAACACGCACCTTTCACGTTTTACAGAAATGAAGTTGATTACCAGTTTCCAGTTTCCCTTACTCCTTCAAGAAATTCCCAATTTGTAAAAGCACCTGTTAACATAACAAAATAAGATTAGCCACAGCAAGGTGAAGCAGACATTGCATCTGATAAAGTATGAAAAGGTAAAAATAACCATCATAGGTGAAAATTGGAGATCCACCTCAATGGCAATTTCAGTTGTTGTGATATTGCATACATCTTGATACCCAAGTTTCAGAGCAATATCTGTATAAAAGATAAAAATTGCATCACCCAGCAAGACGAAAAGGCAGTTGATTTAAAAAATATAATTGTAGACAGAGAGTAGCCGGGTTGCAATTTTACTTTCTAGAGAAACTCTGGCATTGGCATTTTCATATGCTTCACCCCTCTCCTTGAAAAGGATAGATAACCGCTTCATCGCCTACACATACCGGAAGAAGATGAGACGACATAGAAAAGTTAAATTAGTGTAGACTAACGAGCATACAGAAAGTGCACTTTTATTGGTAGTCTTATGAACCAATGGTGGGGGGGATACTGTGTCTGAACTTACCTGCAAGTCTAAAAGAAGTCTCCATAGATTCCATATATGCAAGACTCCACAAGCATGTGAATGAATTTCAGCCATAAGATATAATGCATCGCTCACAATTTAGGTCAAGGTGCGCAATTTTCAGTTTTGCATTTTTCAGCTTTCTTACAGTGGCGCTGGTAGATCTATAACATGTCATGATTATTCTAGTTTTTTCCATTTTGAATGCAGTTTATGGTTGATCATGCCCTAGTCCAGGGGATCAAAGAGGGTTAAAAGAAATTAACATGTACCAAGCTTTAAAGGTCAAGTGATATTATACTGAGAGCAATGTGACTTACCTTGGTATAAGGATCTCCAGGCTCATCCAATTCCAACAGGGGTCGCGAATTGATTTCAACCGGCACTGCTGCAATTCTCTGAGCCAAGGCCTCGACTGGCACATCTAGCCATACGCTAATACCTTTGTGCATGTGCCTCCTAGTTATCGTAAAAGGTCATATTATCTATTTTTATGAATAGAATGGCCAATGGAGAATTGACTGCGGAAAACGTTACCAAAGCCTCCGTACCAATTTACAGGCCTAACAACAGCACCACCACCTGTGGACACAACTAAGTTGTGCATTGAGGACAGCTTGTGCAATACCTCAGTCTGAAACAGAAAAGATGAAAGCTTACTTGCAGTAGAGAAACGACAATACGGGATGAATAAGGTTTTCCATCTCAAATAAGATTGAAATCTCAACTAGAACTGGTCAAGTAGACCTGTTTCTGAAATTTCTAAACTGTATCCCCAAAATGTACGCAAGAATGTATTCATAGCATATGCAAAATACTAGTGCATAAGAACTTCAGACACGTAGGCAACGTATTACAGATACCACATCCAGGTAAGAGTTTTCCAATTAGATCTTTTAATACAACTTTGTTAAAGGAACTTATAAGTGTTCACCAACCTCATGATCTCTGAAGAAGCTCTCACCATGCAACTTGAAGATTTCTCTCACGCTAGTCCCACCAACAGCCTGCTCTATTAGTGCATCACTAAAACATCATAATAAACAAGATGTGTTTAAGAGGATTCGATGCTACATGGCTGTGGACTGTGGTGTTTATTTTGCAGCATAGACACTTAAATAACTAAAAGCAATGCAAAAACAGTCATTTGGGACTAACCAGTCATAAAATGAGTAGCCAAGGACTCCCGACAAAATCTTACCCACCGTTGTTTTCCCTGATCCCATCATTCCTGCATCATAATGAACAAATTTAAATATGCAACTGACTCAGATCAATGTTATTCATACAATTACTGTTATGTGCACCCACCTACAAGGTATATACAACGTCCTTTTAGATATGGTTCAATCACTTCTGATTTCTTCTGCAATAGCAATAACAATGAGTCAAAGCCCGGAACCATAGAATCCTGGGGTGGCACAATACGTGCATAGACAGACATACAAGTATTAAGCAAATCACTTTACATGGAAAGACTAATTGGATGGAAGTTCCAAAAAATATACCTTTAAGATTTTTGATTCCTCAACTGATATCTGAAGTCCCTGGTCAAGTACTGAAGCATAGAAAAGACAGGGAAAGGAAGAAATTAGAGATCTATCTGGAAATTTTTAGTTTCGTTCAGGAGTTTTTCTAGTGAGAACTAAGAAGCCAATAGTCTCACATAGTAAAAAAAAAGAAAAGAAAATCACAATGAACACTTGAGAGCCTTCTCTCAACCATGCTATATTTCTCATCCCTCTTTCCCCAGGTGAGGTAGATACTAAACGGGATTGATAACCAAAACGCAACATATAGCATTTATATAGGTTTTACGAGTGTTGACATAATAAACATTGGTTCAAGATAATGTCCATGACGTTTCTGTAAAACTATAGCTACTTCATTGGATGGGTTCAACAATATTCTGAACTGAAACTATTAGATACATTATTACAATACATTCATATAACAACCGATAATGATCCACTCAAAGTTCTCAACACACTAGCTCAAGAAGTAGAACAAGTACAAGAAACGTCACATTAAATCATGCTGCTTTAATATAAAGAACCAAGAGAATTGATGAGTTAGAACTACCTGGAATCTTTTTTGAACAACATGAAACCTTGAGAATTGTGGCATGCTGATTTCTTCCTTTCCGAGTCGATAAACAAGAAGACACAGGTGTCTGGTATAATATTTGTTCCCCAGACTTGTGGAACAATTGCAAACTGGTTGGTCTTCTTGCAAGTTTTTGCAGGTTCACAAATGTCCCTAATTGCAATCCTTGTGAAACTTTTACTTCCATGCTCTATCACTCTTGTTGTATCTCCAAAAGACTGCTTCAGTTGTACAAAAATGAAAATCAATTTGATGTACAACAGTGGCACTCTAAATAACGTATTAGAAGTATCAATGCATTACTAAGATACAATCATAGTAATAGATTCACATGGATAGAATCTTTTTTAACTTGTGAACAGAAAAAATGCAAGCTTTGACCATTAACAGGTGAAAATAAGCTTAATTAAACAGACCCACAAACGGACATCTACAGAAAGGGAAAAAATTAACGCATGGAGTAGAAGGAAACAAAAAAGAATGCATTTTTATTGAAGAATCATGTCGTGGAAATAAATGCAAAATAGAGCAGAAGACGAAAAGGGATTTTGCAAAAAAGACACGAAAAGGTAAGGATGAAGAATTCAACGGCGATTGCTTACCAGAAAGATGGTTGATGGAGTATGTATTCTTCAACTTTCAATGATCATACTCTACATTCTCTTCAGTCTTCTCATTTGGCTTCATATAGCAGGTTTTGCGGTAGTAGGTAGGTGGAGTTTCGCTCTCTAAACGAATTGCGATTTAGGATTTACTAAATCGGGACTTAGAATAGATTAGTTCGTGAATATCATAAGAAGTCAGTGAATCTTAAGATATAGTCTTGAAATTTTATTTCGCTCCATCACACGAGAGAGACGACGACTTGTAATATTCCTCCATCACATGATGCTTGCACCGCCACAAAGATGAGCTTGCTTTCGTCCGTCGGCAATCACTAGAGCTCTAGCATTTATGAATTTAGTTTTAAATAAAACGGAATCATTTGTTGAATAGTATTTTAATAAATAAAAGATTTATTTTAAATTATTATATAATTTTTTTTTTAATTTTAAAACACAAAGGGTGTGTAATTAATTCAATCTTATATTATTCGATTAATTATGCGACTACGTAAGTCTTCGTCGTATTAATAAATAATGAAGGGTTTATTAAATTTAAAAATGTTCTCCAAATTTTGTGCAACACAACACCTTGGCTTTTGTTACTGTCAATTACTCAATTACACAGGAGATAACAGTTGTTAAAAATACTTTCAAGTTTCACCAAACTTTCTACATATATAAAGGACTAGCAACATTCCTTCACCACTTCACTCAATGAATCAATAATGACTAGTATTTGAACAACAAACATGACCCAAAAGAAAGAAAAAAGAACCAATCCTATTTGCATTCATCATGAAACAGCTGAACAAATGCACCAAATTTCACCATCACAATCAAGCCTTCACGCAGCAGTTGAAGTAGCTGAAAATGCTCCTCCTTGCCTGTAATCAAAACAAGTCACAATTATAAGCCGCTAAGCATACGCCTTATCAATATCAACATGACAGACCGAATGAAACAGCTATTAGGCTGGAAACTGGAGAAATACATGTACAGAATAAGGTCCGACATACGGTACATTAGTAGCAAACTATATTATCTATGGTTTACAACATATTCCATGTGCTTCAGGAACCTTTTATGACATCTCAAGTACATAAAAATGTTTCTTTCTTCACTAAACTCCTACTTCCATCAAGTAATTGCAGCATTCTTTCATTAATTAAGAAAAACATAACAAGGACTAAATGACATATTAAAGAACCTGATCATACGGTTGATACATCTAACTAGTTGCTTGTCATATGATCTCTGCATAACTGTCCATCAGCTTTAACTAACTCTTTAGTGGACCACATTACACTTAGTTACTTACACTATCTTATTAGAGTACACTGGGTCAAAGTGGGCAGATCCTCCTACAAGATGATGTATGTTGGCTCTATAGATTATTCGAATAGTGCACTTTATCAATATTGGCTTTTGCTAACTAGCTTGATTTCCTTATTGTTTTGGAACCCACTGGAGTTTAATCCCTTGCATAATAGATCAAAATAAGTTGATTCTGCTGTTTCTGAGACAACTTCTAACTTTGTTTCTCTAAGTGGTAAAAACTAAAGGAAGAAGTTGGTTCAGCGAATACATACCAGCTTCTAGCTTAGACTTACTTTATGTCCAATACAACAAGCATCTCGCTATAAAGAATATGCATATATCAGCTAAGAACAAACTATTAGTTTATCATATGATTCAATTAATGAAGGTATCTATCCAAAAAGTGATTAATATTCCAATTTCCAACTCACATGGTCTACAACTCTCCATCATATTGAAAAGAATGTAGTAATACACATTAACTAATCAGAACAACTTGCAATAACATGCATACTGATCTAGCAAACATGCTATTATAGAGAAGCAACAATTTCGTGCTATAGAAATACGATTGACAAAATAACTTGGGCTGAAGGTAAATAAGAAACATACAGTAGGAGAGTGGGTCCGGTGATAACCATGATGATCAGTGTGATGTACAGTTTCTGTACTCTTCGTTGTCGAAGAGCTGAACTCCTCCTCATTCCCAAGACTAACCCTTGATGGCTCTCTCTTGTTCTGTTTCCTCATCTCTCTGATTTTCGAAAAGTCCATCGAATAGTCAGGCAACGGGCCCTTTTGATCCCAGTCTCCAAATTGTGGCACAGATAACCATGGTGTGTTTCTCTGTTCAAAATGACAAGTTATGGTTACTAAATCTTCACATGCTTAAACATTACTACTGCCCATTATTAGGAGATGCTTCTATCACCATACTTGAACAAATGTCTCAATCTCATTATCACACACAACAGAAGACAGGTATGAAATGCATGACCGTTTTTTCAATTCGAAAAGAATAGTCATAGTTAGATAAACAGCTGTTGAATAAGAAAACTCTTAACTTCGAAGTTGAATAATCAACTTTGTATAATGACAGTGCTGTATCCATCCAGTTGTTTCATCTTAATTGACTAATTCCATTTAATTAATTACGAATAAGTTAATGAGCATCACTTTCACCTTGTTTAAATATAAACAACAAAGATGACTCAATGAATAAGCAAATACTATACAGACAGCTTAGAAGTTAGAACTCTGGCTTATCATAACATATCAACAAGAGAATTGCATCCCAATGATCAGAACAAATATATCCAATTTCAACTAGTAGTAGTAGTAGTAGTAGTAGTAGTAGTAGTATAAGATTAAGAATTCGACAGTAATATGCAAGAAAGCATCCATCTTGATAGAACATCACAAGTTTCAATTTTTAACACAAAGAACAAAGTAGCAACAGAAGACCATGAAATGCTAAAAAAACACAAAATTGAATATCTGCAAAGAAGCCATTGTTAGTTAAGTATACCTCTTCCATTGGCAGAAGAAAAACGAACTTCAAGTGAAAGGAAAGGGTATTTAATTTTAACTTGTTCCTTGAAATCAAATTGAAGGTAGAACAGAAATTTGTTTAGAAAAATGAATTCATTGAATTTGTTTGAAATGATGGTTATATTATATAGGATTCTGTTTATGAAATAAGGCTTAAAACCATGGGTTAATTACGGAGATGCCACTGGGACTTGACACGGTATTCACTTTTTTCATTTGCACCACCTCTCTGGCATTAGCTGGTTATATATATAAAAAACTTTTTTTGGTCATCTTGATTTATATTAATCAAATTCAGAACGACAAATAATCAACAAGAATCTCTCACGGTTTACCAAAATTGGAAATTTAAACACGGTGAATTACAAAGTAATACTGGTATCCTAAAATATTTACTACCTAATCATGCTATTAAATGTTTACTTCCCTATAAGTTAGTGTTGATTTCCATTTGTTTTCATATACTGTATATTCCCAATCGGAGTCCGTGTAGAATACAAGTGAGCTAACCGAGGTCTTGTAGAGATGTAAATTGAGAGAACAAGTGCCTTGGATA
>JAYMSP010003974.1:0-17811 GCA_036897095.1 Plantago elongata
AAGAAAGAAATAGGAGTATGGAGAAAATAAAGGAAGAAGAAGTAATGAAGTTTGGTTGGTTCTCTCAATGTTTTTTTCTTTATTTCAAAATTTTATAAGGCCATGTTTGTTTGTTTCATTTGAAACAACTTACTTAAGCTGGTCAACAAAATTACAAATTATTTGACTAAAATTGTCCGACTAAATCGTACGAAAATGAGAAACGACATTCTAAATGACCTGGTAGCCTTATGTGATAATGTCTTACCTATGTACAATTCATTTATTGTTTCTATACGTCTCCTTTATATATATGATTTGAACTTTGCTACATTTATGTGTACCATAAAACTTAGTTTAAAAAAAATCATATAAACAAGATATTAAATTTTAAATAATGTGTATAAATGTATTCAATACCTTACATTGTATTATACATATTTACTTACAAGAGTCATACATTGTTGAGGTCATCTCCGTCTATATCTTACTATGCTGGTATTTCGTCGTTTTACTTTATTTATTTATTTTTTGAAACGGCTAAAGGGTGACTCGAACTCCCGACCTATTGGTTGGAGGTGAAGCGACTTACCAACTGAGTTGCGCTTCGTTGTGTTACTTTAACTGAATCAAGTTCTATCCAATTTGAATTCAAACCCCGTTCAAACTAGTGATGTTCAGGTCCGGCCTAAAATATCTTACCCGCTCTATATATTTATTATAGGTCCCGACGTCAACAATTTATGATCATGTAAATTTTTTCCCGTGGGGGTGGGGGCCTGGAATATACTCTCTAGGCGGGGAGACTCTTTTCAGCGTCTCTTTAATTCATTAATCTCCATACGGGTTGGGGTGCGGGAGGAGCATATACTCTCCAGGCGAAAAAATCTCGCATCGATCTTCTCTCTACTTTCATCATCCACACCGAACCTTAGGGGTAGGGGGTCAACCGTAGTGTGTATGTACAATAATAATATTCATATGTGATGTGGGGTGACCACATACCACCGTCGATTGTTGCGAACAACCTTATTGTTTGTGTTGTACACTTTTGTTTTTAATTTTGGTTCTGTTTGATTGATACATTTTTTACGAATATACTAATTGATAGGTAAGGTGTGGTATGACCCATTACAAATAATGTTATCGACACATTGATTTTCGAACGGGTTAAGGGTTGATCTTCCCATTTTCAAAGCATATTCTTCATGATATGTTGTATTTTCCATTTTAATAATTAATATAAATAGGACTTAATGATTTAGTATTGGATGAAGAAGGTTTACCCGCATATACCACAACCAACGTTGTTCGCATCTTATTTATTACTTAATAAATAATATACTTCACTTTTTATTTAATATTAAAAAAGTAAACTATATCATGACATCGTCACGGGTTAGTACGAGTTATTTTTCCAGTCAATTAATTAGGAAGAATCAATATAATTAATATGCTAAAAAAATCAATCAGAGCATCAACTCCTCTTAGTTGAGAAATTAGTCAAAATTCACCATTGGATTAAAGATGATTGAGAACGCTACTCATATGAATAAGGTGTACATTTCTTTTTAGAAATCCACATAAGAGAACTTCAGAGTTAAGCGTGCTTGATCTGGAGCAATCCTAGGATGGCTGACCAACTGGGAAGACTCCCGGTTCGCACACGAGTGAGGTCAAAGTACGCGGAAACGGACTTGTGTTGGTACAATGAGACAACATATCACCCGGAGAGTTATCCATGAGTAACCGTGCCAACCCAAAGGGTCGAGCCTAGACACGCAAGGGGTCGAATTGTTACAAGTGGTATCAGAGTCGTGTCAACCCAAAACCACAAGGGGTGGACGGTTGGTCAGACCACAATGCGACGGGGACGTCGAAGAATTCAAGAAGGAGTGAATATAACGCCCCAGTATTTCAAGCCTGATTCATATAGCTTAAAGGGATTGATAACAGTACTCATATCAACAAGGTCCACCTTTGTTTTCGGGAATCCACCTACGAGAACTCCAGAGTTAAGCGTGCTTGCTTTGGAGCAATTCTAGGATGGATGACCAACTGGAAAGTCTTGCGGTTCGTACATGAGTTAGGTCAAAGTGTGCGGGAAAGAACTTGAATCGGTACAGTGGAGCTAAAATATTATCCGGAGAGCTGTCCAAGAGTAACTGTGTCGGCCCAGAGGGTCGCGGGTTGGGTCGTTACAAAGTAAATGTATAACTTTGCCTTTAATGAATTTTAAAATTTACCCTTCTTCAAAGGAGTTCTTTGTCAAATGCTAAAAAGAAATATTAATTGTTGATCTCATACTATAATTAATTAGGAAAGAATATTTAATTTTAATGGACAAGATCTTATAAAATACATTTTCATGTACATTTTACAAAAGTCACAATAAAATATAAAATAAATATTCTATCACAAAAAATCCCATAAATACTTTCAAAATTCAACTTAAGCACACATTCATAATGACTTACGTGCACAAGTTTCTATGGATACGTTTCAAATTATTCCTCCTTATACTATACACGGTAGTTCAATATGTAAATAATGACAATAAAACAAGCTGGAAACATATAATGGTGTTGCACCACTTTTACACGGTAGGTAGGTCTCTAATTAATTGTTAATTATCAGTTAATTAAATAACAAGTATATTAAAAGGAAGACATTTTTACTATATTAAAAAATTCGATTCTCACAAAAAAAATCGATCTGAAACATTATAAAATAATTAATTATTTTAAACAAATACCTCAAATAACAACTCACTCGCTTATAATAACTGAACAATTCATTCATCTTTCTCTTTCTATAAAAATTTTAGTGAGAGAAATATCAATACATCTCTCTCATTACCCATTCCTCCACCGTCGGAAACACATCATCCGCCGAAAATTACAGTGTTCCAACACGACTTCGCAGAAAATCTCTCTCTCCCCGGATTTCCACTGATTTTCAGATCTAGTTGCACACATGTTCAATTCAACATCAACTCACTTTTACATTAAATTCTCATGTAGAAGTGAATTTTGACCTTTTATATTTTATTTTTGCAAATTTACGATTTAATATTTCGAGATCTAGTTTCATTTCTGAAATCCGTACAGTAAAAATTGAATTTTGTAATTTGTTGTTTAGTTGTGATTTTAAGAGCTTGTGATATAGTTTTAAGTATCATTGTCATGATATTTGCACGTGTTAAATGTTTCCGCATGTTATTGCTTTAGCGTACATGTTATAGTTTCAAGACCTATTATTAAAGTTTTAAGCAATAACGTTGGTGTTTTTAGCATCTGGGAAAATATTCATGATTTGATTTTTTGCAAATGCATTTTTGTAGTTTTAAGAAAAACTATCATAGTTTTAAGATGCACTATTATGATTTAAGAACAGTATTATAATTTTAACATGTGTTGCATGCATTTTTGTACTTTGTTATAATTTTAAAAGGTATTTTTGTAGTTTTAAGATACATTATTTTGGTTGTAATCATTAATGTTACGAGGCTTTTCTACGGTCAGGCAGGCTTTCGCCCTGCCTGACAACAGACAGTAAATAAAAAAATTAACATTTTTTTGTTAAAATTTAAAATATTAAAGTAAAAAATTGATAATTCTTAAAAAATATTATTTTAATTTTAAAAATATCTTAGAAGTCAAATTTTTTTTTTATTGATATTTCCATTTTTCTAATTTAAATATTCATAAGGCGACAAGACAATCGCCTTATCACCTTGCCTATACCCCATCGCCCTTCTGCCTTATAAATATTTAAATTAGAAAAATACATCAATCAAAAAATTAAATTTGACTTCTAAAATATTTTTAAAATTAAAATAATATTTTTTTAAGAATTATTAATTGTTTACTTTAATATTTTAAAATTTAACGGAATATATATGTTAATTTTTTTATTTGATGTCTGTTGTCAGGCAGGCGCCCTGTCTGACCGTAGAAAAGACCATGTTACTATATTCATCTTATGTTGATTAGCTGCATGTTATTGTTTTTAGTGCATATGTTATAGTTATAAGACATATTGTTAAAATTTTAAGCATCAATGTTAGTGTTTTAGCTCGTGTGATATTTATGATTTGATTTTCCAAATGTTTTGTTATATTTTTAAGAGGCATGGTTATGGTTTTATGTATTAATATTATTGTTTTTTTAGCTTGTTTTGCATGTTCGTGCTTTGCTATAGTTTTAAACTGCAATGTTATGGTTTTACGCATCAATGTTACTGTTTTTTAGCATATATTTTTTCTTTGTGTTTAAGAAACAATGTGATAGTTCTAATGAGAGTTGTTAATAATTTAACCCAGTTATTGAATGACAAGTGCAGCTCAGTTGGTAAGACGCTTCACCTCCAACCAATAGGTCGGGGTTCGAGTTATCCTTTAGCCGTTTCAAAAAACAAAAACGCAGTTAGTGAATGTTTTATGCATGTGTGATGATGACATCGAGTTATATGATAGGTCTCTCAAAGTGTTCACTCCTACAATAGTGAAGCAACAAGCACATGCAATAAAAGATAAAAAGACGAAGTTCACCAAGTTTGATCATAAAAAGAGCCTATTATAACAACTCAATTGCTTTTACTAACACATAATAAACATTTATTGTAAAAAAATTTCTACGAAAATAGATGTTTTAAAATTTTTGGATCACTAATTAGTAGTTTATTCTAAGCTTGTTTATTGTCAGTTTAATGGCTTTCCTTCAACATTTAAATCTGTTTAATGGTTGTTTACCCTTAAAACTATAACAATTTGTCCTAAAAATATCAAGTAGGTCCTTAAAACCTCACACCATAATTGAAAGAGATTAAAACTATAATTGAAATATACATCGCCGACGCATTAAAGCCATCATATCATCTCTTACAAATTAACAAAATACGTTAAAATCGTAGCCGAAAGTTTCAATGCTAACCACTTAAAATCATAACACAATCTATTAAAAGCATAATAAAAAATGTGTCTGAGCGGTCTTTAAAAAATCTAAAACTCGCCCAAAAAAAAACTATATATATATATATATACACACACACACACACACACACACACACACACACACACACACACACACACACATGAGGGAAAATTGCAACCAAAACCTCTTTAACATTAAGTATTATAAAAAATGTTAAATGTTTTAATATAATGTTGTAAGTTGTAATTTGGTATCTATTTTAAAATAATGATGTGTTCAGTAAATTATGTGTTAATATGTAAAGGTATATATAATTGTAATAAAATGTTGGGAGGGTACTTGAAGTGAAGAAGCCAACAAATTACGGGGTTTCATATACTCCTTCACAATTCACAACATGCAGTTAGTTAGACAAACCTCACACATGTCTAGGCTGGGGTTCAAATGAATTTAAGCACTGCACATGATACTGCCAGTTGCACAAACCTTGGGTCGACCCGAATATTGAATCAAAGACATTTACGATAAAATGTTATCGAGATAAGGTTAATTAATGGTATTACATATATTTATATTACCAGTGCACCGTGATGTAATATATAAATATTCCAAAAACTTGTATATACACATAAATTTATGATTATTCGTTAATGGATTATTTGAAGAATTGAATATACAATATATTAGTAAGTTTAACTTCACCTAGTATATATAGTGGAGACGCACCTCACACCGTTAGCAACGTTCTAAATCTCAAAGTATATTATAGATGCTTCCTCCATCTTAAAAAATTTCATACATTAAGATTAACGTTGACGTGTAGTATTATATAAAAAGATAAAATATTAATATTATAAATAGAAAGTGAGAAAAAGTACATTTTTATTGGCATGATGTTTAATTCTAGTGTATAGTTGAGATTGTTTATTATTTGATGTGTATGAAATAACCTTTTTTTAAAAATAATATATGGAGTTCTATTAGACTAATAAATTGATAAATATATAAAATTATGCATGACGGATGGAGTAGTAGTACTTGTTGCCGACTATTGCCATGTAAGGTATAAATATTAATACACTAATACATGTATAAAACAATAGCAACTAAGCGATTTAATTGACCTTAATGTAGTAAAAGTCATTAATTAGTGCCACTCCCTAGACACTAATGCAGGAATACTCATAAATGTGTATCGAAATGCATTCTTGGGAAATGAAAAGAAATACTGAAAATATGACATGGAATGGTGTATATAAGGCAAACCTAGAAGAAAAAGAGAAAACATAGAAACCCAATAACAATCAGAAACATAGACCAAGGAGAGAAAAGGCAAGATACAAGAGAGCTGGAAAACAAATGGAATGGAGAAAATGGTATTTAGATGTGATTCTTGTTCCTCTCAGCTTGTTGATATGCATTGCTTATCACTTGTGGCTATGGCAGAAGGTTCGTACCCAACCACTCACCACGCTCATTGGAACCAACTCCATTGCCCGTCGATTTTGGGTCTCCGCCATGATGCAGGTATTAAAGAAATTGTCAAAAGTGATTTGGATAAATAAATTGGCCTGCTAACTATTTAAGTGGTATCTTCCATTTTATGATAGTAATAGATCTTCGTAGGTTCAAATTTGTACTTTTTTCCCCGTAGATTTGGATTTTGTGTGAAATGTATGAGTTAGTTTAAGAGATTAGGTGGAGATAGTTGCTAGAACTATTGGACCGAGATTGGTACTGGAACAGTAAGCGATATTGACTCTAGTGATGAGGCAACCATACATTCAACAATGATTGTCTGTGTTCAATAAATTGCAGCGGATAAATAGACAGATTTCCACAAATCAAGTCAGCATATATAAAATATGTTGACGGTGTCGTAGGCTAAATTTCCATTAGTCAGAATAATGGATTACACAAGGAGTTTATGATCAATCACAAAACGAATGATCAACTCACGGAAAACTAGACCAAGAATAAACTCAAACAAAGAATCTATTCTAGTCACTATCACGCCGAATGATTCACAAACACCTGTTTGATGAACATCCACAATATGATAGTAAGTACAAGTCTAGTAAAGCAAGACACACAAGCATGATATGAATATCTAAAATCTCGGTGTATACGTATGTCTCGCAAAGCAGCTTTTCTTCAATTATATATAGTCTTCGACTACTCCTTATTCGAACATGGAAGGAAAAGATGCAGTAAGGAAGTTTTCTTCTTTGTTTTGTTAGGCCGTCTGCTAGAAGGAAATTGTATCAACATTGAAGATCTTTTTCCATATATTTCCTTCTAGTCTTTGTCTTGAAGATTTTTTCTATATTGTGGTCGATCTCTTGCTTCTTCTTAAAGGAAGTCTTCGATCAACAATTAGTCCAATTACCAAGGTTGTTTCCTGCAAAATAAACAATAAAACAAACACAACCATTGAATTAATTAAGAAAGACAAGATTAGTATATAAAGTGCATAATGCAATGACACTTTCAATCGTCCCCTTAATCTTAGTCTTTCTTCACAAAACATTAGAAAGAACACAAGACAAGTCATTAGATCAAAATAAGCATGCAAAGCAATTAGAACTAACTCCCCCTTAATGGTCAGTCTCCCCCTTAATCAGATTACAAAATAAAGAGTAGAGAGTACTGAATTATTAACTACTACAGACCAAATAGAAATTAGAGTTCATAGAAATTTAAAAATGCCTTCAAGTCTAATCTCCTCCTTTTTTGTGAGGAAAGAGAAGATTCAATAAAGGCCCTAAACTTCATATTGTTGGTGATTTGCTCCTGAAGTCTGACATTCAGAGCATCCAACTCCTTGATCTGCAACAAGACTATCTTATCACCTTCAGAGAGTGTTCCTGCAGAATGAGATTCAACACTGGAACCAAGTGTTGGGTCAATAGAGGTGTCAACATTGACCAGGTTAGGAATATCTGCAGCAGCAGCAACATGCACATTGCCTACATCCATAGTAGTTGGCTCATCAGGATCAACTCAAGGAAGATCACAAGTCATGTTAGAGGTCTCTAGTAGTTGCCTATTTAATTCAAAATTATTGTGATAAGCTTCCTCATCATCAATGATCAGATCCTGTAGTTTTAGTATGGCAAAGATGGTAGCAGGAAGAATGAGATGACCCTTGGAACCTCTCTTTTTGAACTTCTCCAGATGTTGGAGTATCCTTTCTCCCAAATCCACATTGTAGCCCATTTTGATCATGTAGAGCAACATTCTAGCCTCTTTGCTCAACTTCTTGTTGTTAGAGGAAGGTAACTAGTTGACTAAACAGATTCTTGCCAGAACAGAGACCAAAGAAGAACAAAACTTCAGATCCTAGAATCAGTGGCTGGCCAAGTGTGAAGTTTTCCCAATGTTAACTCCCGAGCAATCTCATTATAGGTAACATATACAGTAGTTTCAACCTCAAACCTGTTTCAATACAACACAACATTGATATTCCGAGCATCAACCATGAACACATCTCCTCTCAAGTAAACACAGTGATGTTTTACACCCCCAATCTTATCAAAATTTTCAGACAAATGAACATATAACTCTCTCACAACATTAGGCACAAAGGGCTCATATTGAGTCATATCATAATAGAGTTTTCTCTTTTTCAGAAAATTCACCAGATTATAAGACTCAAGGGACTTTTCATCAAAGACCTTCTCAATATCTATGAAACTATTTTCCAGAGTGTGATATTTATCTTGATTAGCCTGAGTATAAAAAGAGAAGTTAAGAGCATCACCTTACCAATCAAACTCATAACCGATTGCAAGAGCATTTGCAGCAGGAATCTCCTCTTGAGATGGAGGAATAGCTTCCTCCTCATCCATGGAATCCCTATCAGTGTCACCAGTAGATTCATCACCCACATATTCCTCTGTATCATCAGAGCTTTCCTCAACATCATAGGATTCAGAATCAACTACTGATGTTGACTCAACATTACCATCAACATCCATATGGTCACTTCCCGTTTCCTAAGAGTCACTTCCCTCTATCACATATTCTCCAACAATAGTATCTTCAGTATTTGAAGTCTCATCTCCTGAATCCTTAATTTCAATAACTTCTTTCTCCTTTCCAACTATATTTTCCTCCTTTTGTTCAGCTTGAGCTTCCAGATTTTCTTCACCAATTTCCTCAGATGGAATACCTTCCTGCATGTTATTCCAGCAGTATCCTGAGCCTTTCCTCCAATACCAATTGGACTTGTGTCGTCATCCATAATGTTAGACCCAAGATTGACAATGGTTTCAGCAGCTGTCCTCGAAGGATGAGACGGGGAAGATTCTACCTCAATGACTTCAGGTGAATTGGAGATGTTGATACCTGAGGGAGGCTTTGAATGAAAGGGTGAAGGGGTTCTGGCTTCAAATTCAAATGCAACACCCAATTCCTCATTTGGGATCTCAAACTCATGAGCTTTAGCACGAAGAGGAAGTGGGTAAGTTGTTTTGGAGTAGTTGAGTAGAGAGCTGAGAGCTTTTGGAGGGTTTGACATGGTTGATCGGAGAGTGTTGATGAATGATGTTGATAATAGTTTGGTCGGGAGACAACAATGGTTAAAATGGATGAAGGAGGTGAATCATTTTGGTACAATGTTGGTAGAAGTAGATTGTAAATGGGAGTTTCAGCCTTTTAGTGGGGCAGTATGTAACCAGACATGTGGCAATGAGTGGGGTCAGTAGTTTTTTTCTCTAAAAACTGATTATGAAAAGGGTTTGGGATATGATTTGCTACCAAAGAAATAATCCTGCAAATATGTAACACAACACAGAGCAATCTGTACACAACTATTAATTAAGGATTAAATTTGGTTAGTGAATCAAAATATGTCATGTCAAGATAATGAGATAAAAGGACAAATCCTCGAGAGGTCAAATTTATCTCAATCTAAAGATATGACAAGATATGCAAGAAACAAGAAAGCACATTCCCATGCAGAAGGATATTGACTCCTCCTCAAACCCAAACCAAAATCGTGTATAAGTCACATAGAGAGAAAAAACACAAAGATTTCAGATATGTGTATCAAATATACAACAAGTACAATCAATGTTGACATGAATGTTGACCCAACAATGATGACAACATCGAAAAATCAGACCACTATTATTGTAATTTAGCCAGTTACTAAGCTCTAAGGAATGAAAATCCAATTAACACCACTGATGCTGGAGGCAAAATAGAATGCAACATGAAACACATATAACATTGCCCCAAAAATAAATAAATTAATTAAAACAATAGCATGTTGTATTTTTCTTTCTTTTTCTTTTTTTTTGTTTTTGTTTTTGCACAGTGAGTAGGACACACACTGAATGCAAATCGGAGCTCCATACACCCCAACAATATTACAAACTCTATCAGTAAAACAGGTGTGCACATAAGAAATGCATGAAGCTGGAACTCCATACACCCCAGTATCCCAATGCATGCACATTATATGTCTCACTTTTATAGAAACCACCTCAAGAAAACAATCACATCGAATGCGGGCAGCCAGAACCCCACGCACCCCAGTATAAAAGTAGATTGAATATAGTAGAGGAGTAAAAAGGCCATAAAACAGCTTCAATGGATTTTTCACAAATCAAACACCCAAGAAACTTAATTCCCTTCAACCTTGGTTTCAAGTAATCTTTCAGACCCCAAGCATCACCACCATGAGCTTCCAAACTGAGAACAACACAAACAACACAAGAGCACACAGAGCACAAGACATAGAAAGCAAATTAGAAACATCATCACTAAAAGACAAACTGCCAATGTTGACCCTGATGCTAAGTCAACATTACATCTAACATTGCAAATCAGAGAGAGCACATATCAAGAGACCTCCTTAAATTGAAGAATCTCTTTTTGACTAGAGGTTTGGTAAAGGTATAAGCAAGCTGATTTGTGGTTCCTATATGATATATGTCAAAGACACTCTTATTGACCATGTCCCTTAGAAAATGATGCCTAATGTCAATATGTTTAGTGTGAGAATGTTGAGCAGGGTTCTTAGAAATAAAAGTGGCACTAAGGTTATGACAGAACATCAAAAGGGTATCACTTTCAAGACCATACTCATGCAACATATTTTTCAACCAAATAAGTTGAGATACACAAATTTGTTTCTTGCTATATCAAGACACAAGATTAGGATCAAGATAAAAGTAACCTCCACTATTAGATATCCAATCATCAAGATCATCAGCCCAATCAGACTCACTAAATCCCCCCATATTAGTGTTTGAATCACATGCCAACCATGATCCCAAATTAACAGTTCCTGACACATACCTGAGAAGCCTCTTTAGAGTAGTCGAGTGAGAGCTTTTACGTTTGGAATGATACCTTACACAAAGATAGATTGGGAGTATGATATCTGGTCTGATGGCAGAGAGGTATACAAGGTTTCAATCATTGATATCTCCAATGTTGGGTAAACATATTGATTTGGCTGAGTTTGAGAGCAGTAGCCATGGGAGTGTTGCAAGGATTTGCACTATTTGCACTGTTCAATCTAGACTTTCTGATCATATTCTTTGCATATTTATCCTGTAATAGAAATGAACCATCATGTATTTTCAATCCAAAGAAGAAACTAAGTTCTACAATTATGTTTATCTCAAATGTACCTGTTATAGTTTGAACAAACTGATCTACCAAGAACTGATCAATCATGGCAGTGTTAGTTGAACAAAAAACTATATCATTAACATAAGTATGAGTAATGCAAAGATCTTTCCTATGGATAACAAAGTTTGATACCTCACCCCCCCCCCCCCCCCCCCCCTTTTGAAGTCAAAGTCAACTAAGAATTCTGTCAAATCATTTTGTAGATTAAACACATAATCAAGATGACTTGGATACCTTTAGGCTGATTCAAATTAACTTCTTTATCAAAATAGCCATTAAAGCAGGCATCTATGATATCAAAGAGTCTAGGAACATAAATCTAAACTTCACTAGTTTTGAAATGATGGAGTTCATTTAGCACATTTTTAATCAAATTTCTTGGTTCAGTAAGAGAGACACGGCAAGAGAGACTTACAAATTGGCAGAGTGTAGCATACCTGACCATTGCTTTGTAAGTCTTTCTTGTGTTACCTCTTTTAATGTCCTTCCACTCGAGCTACCAATCACTTGAGCGTTTGGATGATCTCTTCGAAAAACAGGTGGGGAATTCCTCCTTACACTATTTAGAGAGTTTGCCTGAGGTTCAGGTTCAAGCTTAGTAACAGGTTCAGAATCATTTGACGTTGATTCAATTTCTTCCTCATGAATAGTGTCATCAATTGAGCTTTCAGTCAGCAATGTTGAACTCAATGTTGTGTCAACATTGTTGTTAACACTGACACTATCCCCTTGAACTGCATCAGAGGACTCAGGTTCAACTTCCTGTTCTGTTTCAGTACCTACATTTTCAGAAGTAGTACATGTTTCTTACATTGTACCTTTTTCTTTGTTCTTCTGTGTAAAAAGCTTAGCATTATCAAGAGTAACATTCACAAATTCTTGATTGGTTTGAGTCCTTGAATGATAAATTCCAAAAGCATGGCAATTGAGAGAATATCCAATAAAGAGACCTTTCAATTCACAGAATTTGACAAATGATTGATTCTCAATTTTCTTACCATGATCAGATCTAATTCTTTGAACCACAGTGGAGTAGAGAGCACTAAAGCTACCAGGCAATTTCTTGAAAGTACCAAAAGTGTTAGATTTTTCTTTTAGAAAGTTTACCCAAGTAAAACTAGAAAAATCATCAACTGTGACAGAGATGTACCATGTACCTCCAAGACTTTCAACTTCAATTGAACCCATGAGATCCATATGCAAGAGTTCAAAGCAATTAAATATACCTCTTTGTTGTCCTTCAGTTTGTTGAGAGAGATGCACAACTCTAGTTAGCTTACCACTTAGACAATCTCCACAAACTTGTTTCCCAGTGTCTGTGAGTTGTGGCACTCCTGTGACAGCTCCAAGTTTGATGAGTTCCACCAGATTCCTAAATTTCACATGTCCAAGCTTCTTGTGCCATATCTCATCATCATCATCATTTCTTGCAAGGTAGTCATAACATAGCAGTCGTCACGAGACTTTGTACCTGTCATAACAACCTTCTGATTTGCACAAGTGTAAACTTGATATGAAGCTTTATCGAATTTGACTTCTAAGTTATCATCACACAAATGATTTATGCTCACTAGGTTAGTTGTTATGCCTTCAACTAACAAAACATTCTTGAGATTAGGATATCCTTCAATGATGGGAGTCCATTTTTCAAGAATTTTGCAAAAGTCACTAATCCAGACTCTTGAGAGACCTAATTTTCTAGATGCTTGAGATTGCCAGTCATGTGATGTGAGTACCCACTTTTACCAATTTCCTGCATTGTTAGGAGACGTAGCAATAGAATCAACAACATGGCAAACAATCTTTTTTCTAGAAGCCCAGACTCTTTTATGTTTATCTTTAGGATTTTTCTGAGTAATATGACCACTACCTAAAGGAGCTGGAGTAGAAGGAGTAGAGTTGAGACAAACCTTTCCAATACTTACTACTGTTAACTTAAATGTTGACGCAACATTTATGTCAAACACTAGGTTTGTCACTTACCTTAGCAGGTTCAGTTTCAATTATATCCTCAGAGGTAGTCTCATCAGGGTTATGCTCAGTACTGGAGTTTATATCTTATCCTTTTCTAGATCTCTTAGGTAGACAAAGCAGTAGGGTTTCTTATGACCAGATTTATGACAATGTTGACACACAAGGGTTTCCTTAACTATTTCTTTGATAAAAACAGGGGTACTGACCCGTTCGTAAAGGGGTTTAACTTTATCTTTAGATTTAGAGTTACCTAAATCACTTTTGCAGTTCATGTCACACCCAAGTTTCTTTTCAAAGGATGAGCTATATCTACCAGTGTATCCTATACCAGTGGTGACATCATTGTTCATATCAAGCATGTCATTAAGTTTAGAAATAAAATAGTTCCATTCAAAGATTACCTTCTTTTCTTTATCAAGCTCAGCAATTACCTTACATAATTCATCATACCTTTTTGTGAGAGCTACTTCAAGCATGATGATGGTAGATTTCATGTCCTCATTCTCCTCTCTGTTTTCTTTGAAGATTTCCTCAGTTTCATAAATTCCTTGAGGAGTCCTTCATACATCAGTTGAGTTTCTTCAATCTGTTGTTCATTAGTGAACTCTTCCTCAAAGGGGATGCCTGCATCAAGGTCAATTGAACCATGTAGACACAAGACATTAGTAGAAACTGATTTCTCAGGGTTAGTCCAGAACAGTGATTCACAGAACTGTGAGTCATCATAGTAAAAAATGACTGCTTTCTTCATTGATGGCTTCTCAATATTGACACAACAGTGGTTGTCAACATCGTCCAGAGTTGAGAGCAGAGTTGTGGCATCATTGTCCTCTTCATGTTCATCACCTGAGTCATCACTGAGAGAAGCAAGCAAACTCTTTTTCTCCTTTCGAAGAGTGTTAGCACATTCATTCTGATAATGACCCCAATCTTGACATTCAAAACACCTAACCTTGCTAAGTTGATCATCACTTAGATTAGAGATGGAGTTAGACTTAACAGTTTTTTTCTTGAAATTACTAGTCCCTTTACTCAGAGAACCTTGGTTAGTGTTTTTTTATGAATTTCATTCTATCAAATTTAGTAACCAGATTAGTATAGGTTTCATCAGACACATCAGAGTCATCACTGCTATCTTTGCACATGTTCAGTAATTTTATCTTTAAACTTGGATTGCAAAGACATACTATGAGTTTTTGTTCCTCTTCTTTCATTATCTTTCATCTCATAATTTTTCAAGTTGTTCATCAGAGTATGAAAGTCCATAGTAGCCAAGTTTTGAGTATCTTCCAAAATAGTAATTTAGTGTCAAATTTGGCAGAGAGAGACCTTAAAACTTTTGAAATCAATTGTTGATTTGAAATAGCATCACCAAGTTGTTGGATATCATTTGACATACTCATAAGTTTGCTAAAATAGGACACAATGGTTTCTTCATCAGCCATTCTTAAAATTTTAAACTTAGACCAAAGCATGCGAAGTTTAGTTTGTTTAACACTATCATCACCTTCACAATGCAATTGAAGTAAATCCCAAGCTTGTTTAGCAGTGGTGCAATATTGAACAATTTTAAACATGTGGACATCAACATGACTAAAGATAGCATTCAAAGCTTTTTCATTGTATGAGCTTAAGAGATACTGGCATGGATTGAATCGTTCTTCAGGGATTCGTACAATATCACCATCATCATCAGGTCCTTCAGTAGGCCACACATAGCCTTCCATAACTGATCACCAAGCTCGGACTTCAAGAGCTTTGATATATGTCCTCATCTTGATTTGCCACAAGGTGTAGTTTGACCCACAAGCACAGGTGGTTTGTTGACATTTGAGTAGACGTCCATTGTAGCAGTACAAAATCCAGACACAAGAAATTATGTGGCTGACTCTGATGCCACTTATTAGAACTATTGGACCGGAATTGGTACTGGAACAGTAAGCGATGTTGACTCCAGTGATGAGTCAACAATGCAGTCAATAATGATTGTCTATGTAGAATAAATTACAACGGATAAAACATACAGATTTCCACAAATCAAGCCAACATATATAAAATATGTTGACGATGTCGTAGGCTAAATTTCCAGTAGTCAGAATAATGGAATTACACAAGGAGTTTATGATCAATCACAAAATGAATGATCAACTCACGAAAAACTAGACCTAGAATAAACTCGAACAAAGAATCTGTTCTAGTCAATATCACGCCGAATGATTCACAAACACCTGTTTCATGAACATCCACAATATGATAGCAGGTACAAGTATAGTAAAGCAAGACACAAAAGTATGATATGAATATCTAATATCTTGGTGTATGTGTATGTCTCGCAAAGCAGCTTCTCTTCAATTATATATAGTCTTCGACTACTCCTTATTCGAACATGGAAGGAAAAGCTGCAGTAAGGAAATTTTCTTCTTTGCTTTGTTGGGTCGACTGCTAGAAGTAAATTGTCTCAACATTGAAGATCTTTTTCCATATATTTCCTTCTAGTCTTTGTCTTGAAGATTCTTTCTATATTGTGGTCGATCTCTTGCTTCTTCTCAAAGGAAGTCTTCGATCAACAATTAGTCCAATTACCAAGGTTGTTTCCTGAATAAACACTAAAACAAACACAACCATTGAACTAATTATGAAAGACAAGATTAGTATATAAAGTGCATTATGCAATGACACTTTCAATACGACTGCATACAAGTCGAACTTTTTTGAAGCTTCACGAGCTCGCTTGAGAAAAGCGTTCTTGTTTTAGAGTTCAAGCTTAAATTATATCTCAATTTCATATTCGAGTCGAGCTCGAGTATTGAGCAACTCAACGAGCTGCTCGAAATGAATTAAAAAAAATATAAACAAGTACAAAACATATATATTTTTTGTCAATTTTGAAAGATTTCAAGCTTTCGTGTCAAGCTATATTCGAACTTTGTTTGTTTTCGAGCTTGTGAGCCGAGCTAAATTCGATATTTTGATATTTAAAAAATTAATTCAAAATTAAATGAAGCTCACAAGTCGAGCTCGAATAATGATATTTTTCCTTAATGAGAGCTCGGCTCAACTCGATTGTAACCCTAGGTCGAGAGTGGAGTATGTGCGTTGGGCGTGTAGGGCATTTATGTTGTGGCACTCGTATAATCATATCCCTTGACTAATAAATTTGTGAATATGTATTACACGAAACAAAAGAAGTTGCAAAGAGTCACTTAAAAGGGCACTCTCCCACACCAAATTAATTGTTAAAATTTGCAACTGGACTATATTTCTAACACCTAATATTGTTTGTTAATCCAATTTACCCAAAATTAACATAATCTTTTACGCTTGTTTAATTTTCTTGTGTTTTCAAGGATATGGAAAAGAAAAATATAATAGCAGTCCAAACACTTCGTAATGCAATGATGGGATCAACACTGATGGCAACTACCTCAATCCTCCTTTGCGCAGGGTTGGCTGCTATGATAAGCAGCACATATAGCATCAAGCAGCCCTTAAACGACACTATTTACGGGGCCCATGGCGAACTCATGGTGGCATTAAAATATGTGGCGCTTCTAGTCCTCTTCCTCTTCTCCTTCCTCTCCCATTCACTCTCAATCCGCATCCTCAGTCAGTTGAGTTTCCTCATGAGTTGTCCACCAGAATGTTCTGAAGGGTTTATTACGGTGGAGTACGTGTCAAAGTTGTTGGAAAGGGGGTTGATAGTTAGCACAGTGGGGAATAGGTTATTCCAGTGTGCTTTGCCCCTGGTGTTGTGGATATTTGGCCCTGTGCTGGTGTTTATGTGTTGTTTGGCATTGGTGTTCATTCTATACAACATTGATGTTGCATTTGTGGCCAATGACAGGAAATTATTAGGAAATATTTAATCAAATGTATCCACATAGATCATTGTATATCTCTTCTAAAACAACTTATGACTTAATTAGTCCTCACTGTGATATTCATGCACACAAATTCTTGACGTTTTGTTGGTTTAATTAGTGTATCTTCAGTGAGCAATTTATTCCTCATTCTTTATTGAATTTGATACCAGATGTGAAATTTCGTTTTACACCTTAAATATCATGAGAAAATTTTGAGAGTGTCTCATGTGATCAACATCATGCAAATTGTATGCTTACGACTATAACAACAAAAATATGATTGAAAATACCTAAAACAATTATTAATTTAGATTTCAAGTATATACCAAACATGCATGGGTCTAGGATAAAAATTCTTGTATTCAGATTTTATCACAGGAAATATATGATTACTTTCTTCAGACTCATTGTCT
>JAYMSP010003975.1:0-17809 GCA_036897095.1 Plantago elongata
GGGTCAGAAAGGAGAATCCTACCATATATTGAACAAGTATATTAAGTTGTGATTTCTTCTCCAGCTCTCTGGATAAATAGCTGAAAATTTATTTGAAGAGTAGCCAGACAACAATCATATAACCAACACCATCAAGGCGTGGAGTACATGAAGTACTTGATTTGAGAAATCAAGGAAAAACTCCAAGGTTATCTTTAGTACAGGAAGTACTTGGCTTTAGAAGATAGAGAACAACTCAGGGGGAACATTTGGTTGAGAACCATTTGTTTGTAGGGATCTTAGAATAGGATACATTGTAAGGAGAACTCAATTATCTGTTCTAGTGAATTCCAGGTTTCAAAAAGGCCGAAGTGCACTAGTTGGAGGATTACGCCACCTCCACATACCACTATAAGTTATTGTGTTATTTACTTACTATATTTACATTCTAGCATCACACACACACACACACACAAATTATTACTGCAAAGCACCTTAACGTTTATCCATCGCTTAAAGGTCTTCCTCTCTCTGAATCTAAGTATCAGAAACCCCCAAGGTTTCTGAGAAAGACTGTTTATCGAGGAAAGTTTAAAAAGACTATTTACTCCCCCCCCCTTCTAGTCTTTTCCTTATCGTTATCTGGACCAACACTATCTGAGAGTTCTTCATCAAGGGGTATTTTCTTATTTCCTTCATAGAATACCACACGAATGGATTCTTCAATCTTCTTTGGTCACTTGTTGTATACTCTGTATGCTTTGCTATTCATAGAATAACCAAGAAATACACATTCATCTTCCTTTGGTTGAAATGTTCTCAGATTTTCTTTCTCATTGTTAAGAACAAAACATCTACAACCAAACACTCTCAGATGTTTGATATTAGGGTGTCTACCAACCAAAAGCTCATAAGGAGTTTGTCATGGTGTTTGTTTATCAAGCATCTGTTTTGAGCATAGCATGTTGTATTTACAGCTTCAACCCAATAATTTCACTTATTTCATTGTCAGCTAGCATTGCCCTTGCAGCTTCTTTAAGGGTCCTATTCTTCCTTTCAGCAACACCATTATGTTGTGGTGTCCTTACTGAAGATAGTTGATGTTGTATGCTTTTGCAGCTACAGCACTCTTTTATGTATTGGTTGACAAATTCAGTATCATGGTTTGTTCTGATTGTAGGCACCTTGTCATTTTTTATGACTTCAAGCATGTTCAGCAAGTTTTGTATATCTCCACCCTAGCATCAGATTTTTGTTTCAGAAAGACAATCCAGGTAAACCTGGAGAAGTCATCTACAACAACTAGACAATACTTCTTGCTTGCATAAATAGTTACAGATGATTCAAAAAGATCCATGTGTAATAGGTGTAGTGGTCTAACACATGAATGTTTTTGTTTCAGAAAGACAACCCAGGTAAACCTAGAGAAGTCATCTACAACAACTAGACCATACTTCTTGCTTGCATAAATAGTTACAAATGATTCAAAAGATCCATGTGTAATAGTTGTAGTGGTCTAACACATGAATGTCTGGTTTTGGACTTGAAAGAGGTTTTAGATTGTTTCCCCAATTGAAAAGCAGAGCAGACACCGTCCTTTTTAAATGTTGTATTAGGTAATCCAACCACTAACTCTTTTCTTCGCAAGTTTGTGTAGAGTTTTGAAATCCAAGTGACTCATTCTCTTGTGCCATAACCAGTGTTCTTCAGTGTGACCTGATTGACTCACCATGAGACATTCTTTAGTTGTGGCAGATATCCAATCAACGACATATAGACTTCCTTTCTGCCTAGCAACAAAGTCTGTCTACTTTGACTCATTATCAATCAATTTACAAAATTTCAATTTGATCTTCACCGAATATTCCCTATCTGCAAACTGGCTCATGCTTAGAAGATTATATTTCAAACCTTTAACATGTAATACGCCAGAGATTGTAAGGGATCCCAATTTGACGTTGTCGAATCCTATAGAAGGACTTAATTCTCCTCCAGCAAACCTGATGTTTGGTTCAATATTACATACTCTATAATCGACCAAGTTTACTTTGTCTTCTGTCATATGCTTCCAGCATCCACTATCAAATAGCCATTGAGCCTTAGTCCAAGACACGTTCTAAACAAAACAGGAAATAGGAGTTAGATTCGTGCCTTAGACACAAAACCATTTAGACTAAACGTTCTTCCTGTGAGAATCCATTTATGAATGAATCTCTTAGGAGTAGGTTTTTGTCTACTTGGAACATAAGGAGGAATTCTAAAATCTTCAGAAGTAAGATCAAATTTCCTTCTTGGAGTGTTCCTCGTGGTGGCTTCAGAGACCTGTTAGGTTTTTGAGTTTGCTTTTCAGCAAGCTTAGTCTTCATGGTCAAGTTTCTTCTAGCCCTGGCATTCAGTTTTACAGTGGCTTGGGACTGCTTCCACTTCTGATAATTGTTATAAAAAATTCTAGCTTTTCACCATTGTTCTTGTCCTTCCTTATATTGCTGCATGAGGATCTTCCTGATTAGCATGATAGCCAATACCATTTCGAGCACCATTGGCTTTCTGAACATGATTTTGAGCAGCCTCACTAGTTTCTGTATCATCCCTATATCAATAGAATGGTGCAGTAGGAAATACACCAAGTCCAGCGATGCTTCACTTTCTAGTGATACAACATTGTGGATGATCACAAGTCATAGGATCATGTTTCTTTTCAAAAACCTTTTCCACAAGTTTCTTTGGGACTTGTTGTTCCTTCAAAGGTTTGGTCGCAACAGCCTTTCCTTAGTCAAGAACCTTAACTTTATGACCAATGCTATAGGTTTCTCAGAAACCTTTCTGTTGACTTCTTACAAAGGTCAACCTTCCCTCACTCTTTTTCAAAGGAGTGGAGTAACTTGATTGGGCGTCAAGTCAAAGTCCTCCTTTCTCAGAAGGGTCTCTCATATATGATTGAACCTTTGTGAGAGTATCACTAGCTTTGACAAATGATTTGAAGGAAACCTCTTTCTTACTGAGTTCATTATTTTTAGAAAGAAGCTTCTTCAACTTCTCATTTAGCTCATTCAAGGCTAGTTCATGAGAATTTTCATTCTCCAATATTTGAGATCTAAGTGATGCTATTTCAGCATCTTTTTTCTCAGATACCTTGGTCAAGTTAGAAATCTCTTTTTCAAGAGTTCCTTTTTCTTCTTCCAGAACCTTGGTCTTTGATTCAACAAACCAAGTATTCTCTCTCATATCGATCAAGTTCACTCTTGACCAATTCCAAATCCTTGATATCGTCGTCATCACTTTCGTAGTACAAGATTTTTGATTTATTTATTACCTCATCAGCCATGAGGCATTCTTCAATGTGTGAGATGTCGGGACCTACAACCTCAACAACTCCACATATGTCATTCTTCTTTTGGCCAAAGTCCATTACATCGTGAGTAATCCCGCACAATTCTAGTGATGGTAATTTTGAGTCTTCTGAATCCTCATCTTCCGAATCCGACTCAATATCCAGAGCATCAAGTTGAATTTGGGTCTTCTTTCTCTCTTCAGTGAGCAAGACCCTCTGAGTTCTTTTGAAAGTTCTTCTCTCTTTTTTGTCACCCGGCTTAGGCTTGTTAAAAGCAGGACAATCACGTTTGAAGTGACCGGGTTTCTGACAATAGAAGCAGATGTAATTTCTAAATTCAGCGACTTTTAAGTATATTATTCAGAGAGTTGTCCATTTGGATGTTCTTGTACTGATGGTAGTTTGGACACAGATGCTTTTTCAGCTTCTCTTTTGCTTTTCTCCTTTCTATCTCTTGGCTCACATATTTCTTAATGTGAAGCACAACAAGAGCATTCTCTTCAGACACTTCCTTGGTATCCTTTTTTTTCAGAAGTACCTTGTGTGACTAGAGCAACACTTTGCAACTTTTCAGCTGCAATCCTTGGGTTGTCTCATAGTTCGCAGTGGCTAAATGTGAAAAGAGTTCCACTGGAGTTATTTTTGGCATACCCTGGTTAAAGTAGAAATACTGGGTATGTTCCCAACTTTAGTTCAAACTTTTGACGATGGATTTCACCTTCTCATAATTCAAATATATGTCACTTTCTCCAAGTGCAACCATATCACTCATGAGAGTAGTAAACCGAAAATCAAGTTCTTCCAGAGTTTTAGTGGGACCCTGTGTGAAATTTTGAAACTTCGAAATTTCTTTCCTTAGTTTTCTCAGTTCCGACACAGATTTCTTCAATCAATTGCTAGGCAATTTTCGTCATTTTTGCACACCATTGTTTGCGCTATATATGCTCAGGTGTCGATCGAATGATGATGTTACGAGCTTAACCATCCAACATGTGTCTCTTGGCATGTTCCGATGTCCAGAGTTCACGAGGTTTGTCTTTATACTCAACTTGTCCTGTAGCAACACGACCACTATCACTAGTCGAAGTGTCACTACCTTCAACATCAGTGTTTCTCCGATCATTACACACTCCAATGACTTGTTCCCTAGCTCCTAGAGCCAAGTACTTCATGTACTCAAGATAACCTTGGAGCTATTCCTTGATTTCCCAAATCAAGTACTTCATGTACTCCACGCATGAATGGTGTTGGTCATGTTGTTGAGAGCTTGAAGAATCAAGGCTACTTAATACATCTTCAGTGTATGGTAGCTTGCTCTTTTACTGACCCAAGTTTATGAGATTTGTTCAAGAGAATGAATCTCAGATAGTTATCCAATAATTCAACTTTTTACAAATTACACTATTTGTTGAAGGATCAGGACACTTAGAACTACAAGTGAATTCTCAAGCTTGTTAGTCACAACAGATTGCTTAGAGAATGGTAGTAAGAATGCTTGAGAGAATACTTTGCTTGCGAGAGTAGTTCGAATGTGTGTGCGTATTTCTCAGTTTCTAAGTGGTGATATTTATAGATGAATTTGATAGTTGTTTCAATAGTATCCGTTAGACATATTTCAAATTCAATCCGTTCATATCTTGAAATTAGTACCCCCATGCGTATATCTCTTTTCAGAGAGTTCTGCAGAAGGATAGTGACATTTCTGTCAAGCATTAAATGCAGTGTACTATATTTCGTCTTGTAGTCTCAACAGATGCATGTAGCTTTCTAAAGCATCACATGTTCCATCTCTCATAAATTTGTTGTCTCAGAAACTTAGTTGTAACTTTGTTTTGTAAAAAAAAAAAAAAATTATACATAGCTTTCTGGAAGCAACTATCTGAGGAAACTTTCCTCCTTTGTCTTCAGATACGTTTGTGCAAAAGGTCTTCTCCTTTGCTTGGATGCCTCCTTCTTGGTCTTCTTCGAGCTAAATAAAATTACATTCAGAGATCTAATATCCTATTACAAGGTTTCTAAAGGGGATTGTTAAACGCATGATCGTTTTTACTAAATGCATGGCACATTTTTATATATGACAAAAGGTCCAAAAAATTATAGAAATATAGAATTTGTCCGAATTTTCGTAAAATCTATCAAATTACCACATCTTCGAAAATATATGAATGTATATACACTACGATACCATAATGTAACGAAAACAATATTATAAAATTATTAGTCATACTTTACGAATAATGATGAATTTGAGATTTTTATATTGTTATAATTCATATTCGTAATCGTTAATATTTCTTTAATTACTTAGTATAATTAAATTAATTAACTTTACATTAACAATTTTTTTTAAAGAAAATGAAAAATTAAAAAAAAAACTAGGTCGTGTCCTGGTTAGGTTCATATCTGCCAGGACAGTGTCCTAGCTGATCTGCCAGATCGGAGTTGTGCAAATCAGAGCTGTGCGGGAGCTATAAAGCTCCGATTGGAGCTTTGCACTGCTCCGACCAGATCGTCGGAGCTTCTCCAGCCAGCTCGGGCAGCGGATTGTTCTTCGCTCTTAGTGTTCTTCGTGTTCTTTTAAATTTTCTTCGATTTTCTTTCCGGATAATATGATTCGTTTAAATAAACATGTTTAGATGTTTTTTTAGGTGAAATTGTAATTATTTATAATTATATTTTATTAATTACAATAGTTATGGTGTTGTTTGTAATATATAAAAATGCATCCTGCGCTTAGTAAAAGCTGTCTTGCGTTTAACATTCCTGTTTCTAAAAACAATTATACCTAGTGTATTTCTTCTTTACAATGGTCAAGTGAACCAAGAGTACTATACACCTTTCTGAAACTAGGATAAGTCATTGTGCTAAGTGATCAAAATACTAACAGATATTTCTAGCATAAAGAATGGAAAAAATATATGATAGCTAATGAGATTTACTTTTACTATTTTTGGAATCACGCTAGACTAAGGGATGCCAACATAGTAATATGAGACTATATGGCAGGACGGAGGGAATAATGAACTATATAATATATTGGTAAAGTTGTGAGTGGACGATATAAGATGAGAGTAAAATATATAAAGAGAAAATTTTATAACCTTTTTCGACATTTTGAGTTTACCCCCTTTTTTTTCGCAATCGACACTAATAACTTTTAAAAACCTTTGCCATTACATAAAGGTTGGATGGCCATTAACTTAACGTTGATTTATTTTTAAATTACACCAAAACCTTTTTATATAGTAATAATTTATTTATTTTGAAAATTTTATTCCACAAAAAGAACATAAGAATGTTCCAAAAAATATTGATTACAATCCAAGTGACAAACCCACAACGACACTTTACTATACAAACCAAACACACTTTCTTCATTTGTTTGATAAATATAACAATAAGTTTATGTTATGATAGATATAACAATGCTGAGCTGCGTGATTTTCGGAACAACAAAATCACGATCGAAACTCATCGGTGATTCGGAAACTTGACGGATGAGAGAGCTCGAGGCTGGCCACAGAAACAGGTGGTCTTGGCTTCTCCTCCACCCCACACCACGATACAGGTGGAATCCATCGTCACAATGGCGGCACAGGTAAACCCGATGACCGGAGGCAACTTACAGGATGAGGAAATCGAATTTGACACGATTCAGGGAGACTTAATAGAGCAAGGAGTTGAGAATCAGCAGTTTGAGGCTAAAAATAGACACATCGATACAAAGCAGCAACCCCCATCGGGAATTGATCATGGTCGACACATGACCTATGATGAATAGAGATCCGAATTGAACTAGGTTTTTCGACAGAATGTAGCTATTAACCCAAATACTTAGTCTCAGACTGAGAATCATGCACCGACTAAAAATCCTAAGACCGAGAATGATTCCCCTTAACTCTAGACAGACATAATTCATGGCAATCGGGAAACATCGCGTGAAATGGCTATTGAATTCTCTACCCAGACACTTGCGAATGGTTAGGTGGAGATTGAAATCGTGGAGGATGATGTGAAATCGGAGATTGATTATTGGAAAACATCACTAATCATGTATGTGCTAAGAGGTGACCTGACAATGAATTATGTGAAACAATATATGATTAAATTTTGGAATTTTGTCACCTCACTTGAGATGTTCTATAATGAGGAAGGATATTTTATTCTCAGGTTTAGAACATTGGAAGATAGGGATGTGGTGATGAGTAATGTACCATACACGATCTATAACATGATAATGTTCTTAAGGGAATGGGTCACTACTTTCTCATTGAAAGAGGACGTGCTTCGCGCAGTGCCTATTTGGATTAAATTACTGCAACTACCATTACATCTGTGGGGATCAAAGAGTGTAGATAAAATGGGAAGCACATTGGGTAAACCATTATTTACTGATTAATGTACCGCAATGAAATTACGTGTGTCATATGCTAGGATCATTGGTCGTGGTTGATATCACCAAGAAATTGCGGGAATTTATCACTATTAAAAATCTGAAGAGTAAGGTAATTCAACAACAAATCGAATATGAATGGAAACCTTTATTTGTGAGAAGTGTCAAAAGATTGGCCATGTCTGTAGTAACCTGACCCAGAGGAACCCACCAAGGGAGCAGCCGAAGCAAACCAAACAATGGCGTGTCCAAGTGGATAGACGGCCCTAGGAAGCTGCTCCACACATGATGAAAATAGGGAGCAGGTCGGCGGTTAGAACATCTACTGCGATGGGTGTGGTGGGGTGGGTTAGCCAACCTGATGCACATGGCAGGCAATCTGAATGGAATACAGTCCCTGGATTACCTCGCACAAACAATAAAGGGAAAGCGCCAATGATTGAACCTCTAAACCGGGCTGTTGAAGAGGTATTCCATGCCATAACGGATTTGAATCATTGAGGATTTTGAATGATCCTCTCTTGATTCGTGATCCTGGTCCATGATTATTTTCTGGAACGTGAGGGGGTGTAATAATATAGCCAAGCTTAGTGAGATTAACTCCCGTCTCAATGGTTTAAACTTTTCATTGGCTATACTAGTGGAAACACGAGTGAAGTTCGAGAAAAGTGAGTATATTAGGAATAAGTTGGGCAAGAAGTCGTGTTATCTTGATAACTATGAGCACCATAAAAATAGACGTGTTTGGCTCTTATGGGATCCGCGGCATATCGATATTAAAGTTGTTAAGGGTAGCGCTCAGTTTTTGCACTGTGGAGTATTCGACTTGACGGGTAACTTACTCTTGTGGTAACTGCAGTATATGCTCTTAATCAACTTGACGAACGAAAGTTGCTCTGGAATGATATTGGAGATATTATTAGTCAGCATATTCAGGACAAGTGGATTGTGATGGGTGATTGTAACAATGTTCTCACTTCAATGGATAGGATCGGAGGAGCATTGCTACAACCTTCTTAGTATGTTGACCTCGTGAGCATGATGTATACAGTGGGTTTATATGAGGTAGATTGTATTTGGGATCACTTCATGTGGCACAATTAACACTTACAGGACTCCATTTACTCGCGCATTGATAGAGTACTCGGGAATCTGAGTTGGTTCCGGCTTGTGGACATGTCCAGGTCGAGAATCTGCCTCCAAACATATCAGACCACGCATTGTTTGCACTGAACTTATTGTAGACACCAAGAAAGATAAGGGGTAACTTTCGGTTCATAAATACCGTAGCAGAGGCACCTGATTTTCTAGGGTAGATTAAAAGCAGTTGGGAGACTCCTATGCCTGGAAGACCCATGGTAGTGGCGTGGGATAAACTAACGAAACTTCAGCCGATAATAAGGCACATGCAGCAAAGGGCTCTGGGGCTCAATGACAAGATTGTAAGCTCATAACTGCCTGTAAACGGCGCAACAAGATCTGCTATTGGATAGATGAACCTGTTGCGTTTAGAAAGGGTTAAAGAGTGCATGACTGATCTACTTAAGTGGACATAGATGGAAGAAAAAATCTTACAACAGAGAGCTAAAATTTATTGGTTACGAGTTGGTGATGAAAATAATGCGTTTTTCCATCCTTCCGTGAAAGCAAAGAATTGGAATATCGGTATTAGTAAATTGTAGAAGAAGGATGGATCTTTTGCTACATCACAGTCCCAACTAGAGCAAGATTAGTCGACTTCTACCACTCACTAGTTGGAACTTTTGCCGCTCGACTCTGAGGCCTGGACATTACGGCTTTGCGTAGTGGAAGCCAGCTAACTCTTGCGGATGGACTCTCTTTGACAACTCCTATCACAATACAAGAAATTATGAAGGCTTTGAAGGAAATTGGTGATTTGAAAGCCCCTGGGATTGACGAATTTAATGCGAAGTTCTTTAAGGCAGCATGGCCAGTGGTGGGATCGAATATCATAGCAGCCATGCATGAATTTTTTACAAATGACATATTGTATATGACTATCAATTGTAGTATTGTCACTCTGATCCCAAAGGTCCCTGATGCAACTATGGTGAAAGACTTTCGACATATATCTTGGTGTACTACTCTTTACAATATTATATCCAAGATACTGACCCATTGACTAAGTAAGGTAGTGATCTAAATCGTTAATGAGAGCCAAGTAGCATTCGTACCGGGACAACAAATTCATAACCATATCCTTCTTGCATAGGAACTACTTCGAGGGTATAGTAGGAAACATGGAACCCCACGATGTATGATACATGTCAACTTGAAGAAGGCTTATGGCACGGTTGAGTGGATAGCATTAGAGGGTATATTGCAAGAGATGAGTTTCCCCCGACAATTTATCCGTTGGATCATGATATGTATAATCAATGCGTCGTATAGATATATAGTGAATGGAAAACCCACTAGGATTCAAAAAGCATGCAGAGGACTCAGATAGGGAGATCCACTATCTCCATTATTATTTGTCTTGGTCATGGAATATATGCACAGGGTTATGCAGGGTTTAAAGAGAGATTTGGATTTCAATTTCCATGCTAATTGTGATAAGTTAAACATTGTTAACTTGAGTTTTGCGGATGATTTGCTTTTGTTCTCTAGGGGTGATGTGCGATCGATGGAACTGCTAATGGAGGCTTTCAATTCATTTTCGGCTTCTACATGATTGCGGATAAACACATCAAAGTTTGGAGTGGGGAGTTACCTTTTCGGTACCTTGGTGTACCCCTTACTAGTAAGAAACTCACTATTACGCAATGCCAACCGTTGATCAATAAGCTTGTGACTAGGATACGACATTGGAGTGCGATATTATTGAGCTATGGGGGACAGCTTCAATTCTTCAACAGTGTACTTTTGTTGTAACAAATAATTGGCTCCAATGTCTCCCATTGCCTAAAGGCATTCTCCATAATATTGAGGCTATCTGCATGTCTTTCCTCTGGTCTAATAGCAACACAATCACAAGAAAATCGCCGGTAGCATGGGAAAAGGTGTGCCACCCGAGGAAGCAAGGTGGGTTGCATATAATTGGTTTGATAAAAATGTAGTGATGCGTGCTTTCTCAAGTTACTATGGTACATGTGTGGAAAACATGATATTTTGTGGGTGAAGTGGATTCATGTATATTATATACCCCAAGATCAAATTCTTACACATCCAGTACCTTAGACTAGCTCCTGGATCATGAAAGGAATACTCAAACGCATAGTATTGATCCCGACTAACAGAGCCTGGACGAATATGCTAGTACTATATAACTGCTCATTGTCTTAGAATGACATAATTTCATCAACATAATCTTTCTCTTGAGAAACTAATGAGCAGTTATAGAGTTATGGAGAGAACAAATAAACAAAATTGTGAAAACCAATTATGACCTGGAAGATTTATTCTACCTAACATAAATCAAAACCAAGGTAAATCTAACACGATTAATGAAAACTATGAAAACATGTAGTAGTTAAACTCATGATATATATGTTTACGGGAATGTACTCACCACTTGCTTATGTGATGTGCACTTCAGAATTTATATTTGTTGTAGTAACTTCAATTCTTAGATGTGTGATGCCTTTTCTCTAAAATTGTGGTTTAGATTCATAGAACAAAACTCTTTGTGGACTACTTGTTTACTTACTAAGTACTGTAAAAAAGTATGTCCTAAATTGGTGGTTAAGAGAAATTTAGATTCTCAGGTTTGGAAAAGATTGCTCAATGTAAGAAATCTGGCAAAAATCTAAATGTTTTTGGAAGATTGGTTAAGGGCCTTGTTACTTTTGGCAGGGTGAATGGTCTGATTTGGGGGTGTTAGTTAATTTGGCTTGCTACCAGTGGACTCATTGGATTTTATCTAGAAGTATGGGTCTAGTAGCTCCTGTGTTAGGAATATATGTTTAGTCTTTTGATCACTCAACCTAATTGAAAGTGCAAACTACACTTGATAATAATCCTATCTTTCTTAACAAGTTAAATGTTTTTAGTTTTAATGTTGTGCTACAGTTTTTCAACATTGAAGATAACGTTGACTTGCTGGAAACCTGGAGTTGAAAAAATCAAGAGGATTAATTCACTGCCGACTCAAGAAAGAATATTTCAAGAAGAATACAAGAAGGAAATAATCATTGAAGAATAAAAGCTTAAAGTAAATTTCCTTCTAACATATACTGGAGAAAACAAGAACAAGGAAAATTGCCTTTGACGATTTCCTCTTACCATTCGACTTTGGAGAAGCAATTCAGCACTCTATATATAGAGAGGAAATCAGTCTGCAATCATTACACCTTTCATTGATCATCTTTAGAGATCTTTATTCATTTATAGGTTCTTGTTTTCTGCTAGTCTTTGAGATTCCATCAAGAAGAATTCTCAACTAGAATAGGACTTCACTAAACTTATTCTAGGACTAGTTTTGGTGTTTTGTCAATCATCTGTGATTGATTTAAAGCACCGTTTTAATAATTCTACGTCACTGTTTGTAGAAATTTTACCTACGACACCGCCAATAAATTATATATATTGGCTTGGTTTATTGAAGAAGATTGATTATCCGCTGTTGTTTATTCTTCTAGTGTTGAAGACAGTGTTGACTCAACATCGTAGTCAACATTGTCTACTGTTTCAGCGTTTAAGTACCAATCCCGGTTCAACTATTCTAACAATAATGACTATTCTTAATTCAGAAACGTGTTTAGTATTCTTGGATCACTTGAACATTGTAAAGAATAGATACACTAAGTATGATAGTTTAGAAACCTTGTATTAGGATGTTAGGTCTCTGAATGTAGTTTTTATTTATCTCAAAGAAGACCAAGAAGGTGGCATCCAAGAAAAAAAGTCAAATTGAAGAAGACCTTTTTGCACAAAGGTATCTGAAGACAAAGGAGGAAAGTCTCCTCAGATAGTTGCTTACAGAAACCTTGTTTCTAGTTATGTTTTGTTTTACAAAACAAATTTACAAATAGGTTTCTGAGATGACAAGTTTCTATGAGAAGGAACATGTCAAGCCTCAAAAACCTACATGCATCCATTGAGACTACATGACGAAATATAGTACAAGGCATTTATTGCTCGGACAAAAATGTCTCTATCTTTTGCAGAACTCTCTGAAAAGAGACTTACGCATGGGAGTACTAATTTCAAAATATGACCGGATTGAATTTGAAATATGTCGAACGAATATTATTCAAATGACTCTCAAATTCATCTATAAATATCAACACTTAGAAGCTGAGAAATACACACACGAACAACGCTCATAATCTAACTTTCAATCAAGTATTATCTCAAGCATCTCACAACCATTCTCCAAGATTTCTATTGCAACCAAAGCTCGAAGAATGACTAGTAGTTTTAAGTGTCCTGATCCTTCAACAAGTATTGTCATTTTTTGAAAGAGTTGAATCTTTAGATTACTATATGAGCTTCATTCTGTTGAACAAATCTCATAAACTTGGGTCAGTAAAGAGCACACTACCGTACATTGAATAAGTGTAAGTTGACTTGATTCTTCCAAGCTCTCTGAGTATAACTGTAAAGTTTATACTATAAGCTTACTTGACAAACATCGTAACCACCACCATAGGCGTGGAGTACATGAAGTATTTGATTAGGGAAATCAAGGAATAACTCAAAGGTTATCTTGAGTACATGAAGTACTTAGCTCGTGGAGCTAGGGAACAATTCAGGGGAAACATTTGGTTGGGAACCATTTATTCTAGGGATCTTAGAATCGGATTATTGTAAGGAGAATTCAATTATCTGCTCTAGTGAATTCCAGGTCTTAGAGAGGCCGAAGTGGACTAGTTGGAGGGTTATGCCACCACCAGATACCACTATACTTGAAGTATTATTAACTTTCTGTATTTATCTTACAACAACTCACACACACATTTATTACTGCAAGCACAAACTCAGTAATCTATCGATTAAGTCTTCCGCTCTTTGATAAAAGTTTGAAAGAGTATGCACCACCTCCTCCCTCTAGTCTTTTACTTTGCCGTTATCTGGACCAAGTTGTTAGAAAAGCTTCCCCTTCACTTGGCAGCTAAACTCTCTCTTATAGCCTTTTCAAATCAACATTTTGGCTTGCCTATTTGAAAAGCATCTCCTAATTTTTTTTCCACCAAATTTGGTTGACATCTGGTAAGAAAAACCTCTATCTATTGCAAAGTTTTTAACAGTTGTTGGGGGGTAAGAGATTCCCTAGTACTATATCTTTTGTTTTGGTGGAAAACTCTTCACAATTCGGTACATGTTGATGAAATCTTGAAAACTAAAGGAATTGCCACTGTTTCTAAGTGTTAGTGTTGTAATAGTAGTGAGCCTGTTTCTCATGTTCTATTTTGTAACACTGAAGTGCGTAAGGTTTGGGTCTAGTTTCGTAAAACCCCGTATTTTTCTACCGATATCGTTTTATTATTATTTATAAAAAATTAAAAGTTATATTTGATTTTACTTCATTTTATGTTGAATAACGTCTATTGTGTCAAATTCGTATTTATTTAAATTTATTTACAAGTTATATAAAGTCTAGAATGACTTGAATTTTATATTTATATACAATTCCAATTATACCCTCTTAGCTTCTTGTTGCCCTAGCTAATTTACGTTTCGCACTTCTTAGATTCACCCCCACCGATCCTCCACCTCCATCGAAACCCACTACCGATTTGCTCCCTCTCCTCGACTTCTCCTATTTCCAAGTCGCCACCACCTCCAATCCGTATCCACCGCCTCCATCGCTGCAATTACCATCATCAATCTCTTCAGCTCTCCGACCCGATTCCATATGAACTCAGAAGAGTTTCCCCTCATCCCGCTTCATCCTCTTCGATCTTGAATCGAATCCACCCTTCTCAATTTTGTTACGGTTAGTATTTTCTCTCTGGTGATTCAATTCGGGGTTGGGTTTGTGTGTTTAATGCTTCGTATGTGCTCTATTTCATTCCTATGATTCCAATTTCAACTGTTATTGTACCTTCGATTTGTTTGGTCCCTCTTTTCCGGTGTATTGTTGTCGATTGTGGATCTGTGCAACAGTCTGTGTGTTGAATCGTGATTTGTTGAGTTGTGAGTCGTGTCTAAGTTTGTGCGCTTTGCTATTCATGAATGAATTGTTGATTGGTTGTTGTGTTCTGCGTTCTATCTGTATGAATCGATCCTTACGATTATCTTGTATTTCTATCGCTTGCTCGATCAAATTCATCTGTTGGGGAGTATGATCTATGTCTTCTCTGGAATGGTGTGTGCCTTGGTTAATTCGAACTTAAATCGTGGTTGTGTGTGTTGTTTCATATTCAAACTGGGATTATGGTGTGTTTACGGAGTTGCTCGATTCTGGTTGGTCCATTATGCGTGCCTTTTCTCTCATTCTGTCTTCACAGTCTTCGAGTTATTTGTAGAATGTCGTGTTGCTTTTTCTTATTACTCAATGTTAGTTTTGAAGACGCTAGTTTATCAGGTAGTTAAGTAGCTAATGAATTCAAGGAGTCGTATTTTGTTATGCAGTTGTGATTCTCAATATTGGATTTTGATGATGTTAATTGGTTTTGAAGCAACTCATGAATTTGAAAAAAGAATTGTGATATGATTTGTGGACTTTTTGCTATATGTTGTAGCAATAACCATTGCTTAACTAATTTGCAAACTATAGAGTCGATTGCGTTTGTGTACTGTCGACTACTCTGTCCATTCTTCTTCCTGCCTCCTTCAACTGTGTGTTCTCTATTATCTGTGCGACTTGTGGCCAGAGTAGTCAATTGCGGCCGTAGCGGCCGCAATTGCGCCGCTCTGCAACGCCAGGAGGCCTAGCCGCTCCTGGCGCGATGGAGCGGCTCCAATGCATTGCGTCCGCACCAGGGCACTATGGGCCACTATTTGGTAATTCGCCGAATTAAAGGCGAATTCAGCTACTTAAGGGGGAAAATTTCCCCCCCCCCCCCCAACACCTTTCTAACCCTAGAAAACGGAATTAAAGCAGAATAGAGTAGTTTAACGCAAAATTGGTGGCTGCTCTTGGCGAAGTGGAGAACCTCTGACCTCCCTCTCATCTCTGGCCACTCTGACTGGCTCCGTCCAGCTCCGGCGGCGGCGTAATTAGGTAATTGGTTGTTCCTTTCCCTTCTTCTTTCTTAATTGCTCTTCTTCTATATTCTGTGTTCTTTTTTTTTTCTTTACTTAAACCAATGCCTTCTTTCTTCCTCTTCTTTATTCTATATTCTATATTCACTTGTTTGGTGTTGGGTTTCTCTATTATGCTTGGTTATGCTCTGTTTTTGGACTTTCTTTCTTATTTTTTTGCAGTAGTACTGCTGTAGGTAGTAACATAAATTTTTTTTTTTTTTTTTGTGTTCAGTCCTTATTACTTCTTCACTTGCTTTTTTAGATATGGAAAGAACGGATAAAGGGTTGTGGAAACCACGTGGGAAAAATGTGGACATGGCTTGGGATCATAATAGTTTACCCAACAAGAACAATAGAAAGTTAGTTAGTTGTGACTTTTGCGGAAAGATAAGTACGGGGGTATTACTAGAGCAAAGAAACATCAAAAGGGATTGAAAGGATATGTGACGGGTGGTAAGGAGATCCCGACTGATATTAAACAAGCCTTACTTAATGCTTTTGATAGGACAAATTCGGCAAAACGTGCATTTACCGAAGAGTTGCAAGATGATGCTAGTGAAGAAGTTCAAGAGATTTATAACATCAACAATGGGAAAAATGTGGTTGATTCTTCAGTCTTCTCATCGGCATCATCAAAGAGAAACAAGAGTGTGAAAGGTCCTCTTGATTTGTTATATTTCAAGAAACCGGAGGAAACTTTGAGATTGGGGAAGCAAAGACAAACAAGCATAAATGATGCTTGTGATAAAGAAGCAAGAGCTAGAATAGTTCAATACATCTATCGCTTCTTTTGTAGGAATGGAATTGCTTTTAATGCGGTACGTTCAAGAAGCTTTAAGTTGATGGTTGAAGTTATTGGAAACTATGGTCCTAACTTGAAAGTTCCTTCCTACCATGAGATGAGAGTTCCATTGTTGAAGAAAGAGTTGGAATATATACAAGAATTGATGTAGGGGAATGTGGAAGAAAGGGAAAAGTATGGATGTTCAATCATGGATGATGGTTGGTCTGATAGAAAGAGCAGGGACTTGATCAACTTTTTGGTGAATTCTCCACCAGGCTCTAAGTTTGTGAAGAGTGTTGATTAGAGGTGTGATTTGGGTCGATCGCAGAACAACCCGACACGGCCCGACACACTTTAAAACCGGCCCGGCATGGCCCGTTTAATTTTTGGCCTGGCACGGCCCATATTCGTTTAAATTATGTGGGCCTCGGGGGCCTTAGTTTAGAGGACCGGTCCGGCCCAGCACATAACCGCTAAAAACCGCAAGCCCGGTGTGGACCGGCATGAGCCCGCGAAAGCGCGTGAACCGGTAAGGCCTGACACGTTTAGCCTGGTAAAAGAATGTTAATTTTTAATTTTATAGTTTTTTTTCAATGAAAATTGAACTTTGTATTAAGAGAAAAATGAAAAGTACCACAAGAAATTAAAGAAGACTCTCAAGCTGAACCCACAGGCGGGTAGTCAAGAGAGAAAATATATGCAAAAGCGAAAGCAAACAAAGAAAGCCCCCATCTACCCTTGAGCAAAAAGCCTAAGGTTGCAACCACAGGCCTCGTTAAAACCATACCATAGAAAAACCTAATGGGAAAAATCCATGGCAGGGAAAGTGTACACAAGCGTTAATGTTGCGTAAACCTATAATAAGGCTGATAAGACATATCTCTACCAATATGGGGAAGAATGAAGTCCGGTGCATATGATTAGAAAGCGCATCAGCAACAACATTCCCCTCACGAAAAATATGTGAGACCCGAAAATCCATGTCTTCCATAAGAGAGAGAACCATCAACCAACGATTCCTGTACCTCCAAGGGACAATTCGCGCTCTATAATTAAGAAGTTCTGCCACGTAAGTGGAATCTGTTTCAAGACAAAGCATCCTCCATCCTTTAGCATGTGCGATTTCAATACCAGTCATAGCCGCAATCAACTCCGCTTCAAAGGCATA
>JAYMSP010003976.1:0-17805 GCA_036897095.1 Plantago elongata
ATATATATATTAGTTTAGTAATTATTAATTTACAATTTAGTTGTGACCAATATATATACACTGAGATTTCATAAAATTATTATCTTATTATTTTATATATATAGATGTCCAATTTTACACTATTCATAAGTTGAGATTGGACAAATTATTAATTTTATTGAGATTAAGATTATTAATGGGGGTGAAATGGTAAATACACCCATGGTTTCTTTTTTTACATCCTTTTATTTCGCTATGCAGTTTTTCTGCAGCAGAGCCGAAACGGAGAGAACTCAACAATGGCTGGTAAACCTAAAAACCCTAGCAGCATCAAGACTCTAAATCCTAATTGGGCTCAGCTCATCGATGTAGTAATCTCTTCTCTACTCTGTATCTGTGTTTAATTCAGTTTTCTTTAGTGTGAATTCATTTGATTCTCTATTCACACAATTGCAGAAACTGAAAGCCAATACTCCTAAGAACAACAACAAGTTCGCCAAACAGTTGCATACACGCGATGCCGAAAAGCAGAATAGCATACCAGGTACTCTCCCCATATATTTCTTCCAACTTTTCTGCTGTTAATTGGTAGCGGTTAAGTAGAGTAGGTCATGAATTCACTTGTTAAGGTTGGTCAAATGCATATGCTGTTTGTGATTTGCAAAATAAGTATTCTCGTAGAGAGACGAGGTTGAACTTCACATCTTTAGATACATACATCGCGCGTTTATGTATGCTTGTAGCTAAATCTGTGGTGTTTGTAGCTAAATTTGTTATGTTGATTCTATTGGAGAGATGGTAGCTCGTAAAAGTTTGTAAAGAACTTAAGTTGAGCTTATAAGCTAGCTGGTGAGGTGATCTTAGGAGCTATTATTATGTTTATATCATTATGCTCATTCGTGTGGTTGGTTGACAGGCAAATGCAGAGAGAGGTCAGAAGAAGAATTAAATCACGATTCCCAAGATTCAAAGGCCAATCCTTTGATACCAACTTCCACTGATTGTAGGTCAGTCAATCACTCTTGATAAAGTTTCTTAGGTTTCCTTATATTGATATAGCATTGTTCCGCTAACTCGTGTATCAATGTGTGTAATGTTCCATTTTTTTTATACTACAGCTTTCACGTAGGCTATTGCAATAGTAAATATGTTGGAATAATGTAACTGTGTTGCATCAGCAATCATCACATTTTGAAAAATATATCTTGTAAGGAGATAAAGTGATTTTGCAGCCCGTTGGATCCTGAGCTTTTATAATCAACTTTGTGTTGGTCAAGGGAAATATTCCATGTCGTGTTAACTATCTATATGACAGCCTTACAGATGCAGTGGCGATGGACTGTGAAATGGTTGGTGTCGGTTTGCAAGGAAACAAGAGTGCTCTAGCACGAGTCACACTGGTAATATTCACTTTTACCTTTAGTCGGATCACCTAAGCTCTGCATGTTTCATCCATTGCCATACTTATACTTGTACTATACTTTTTTTGACAGGTAAATAAATGGGGAAATGTAACATATGATGAGTATGTCCGTCCAGTAGAGTATGTAGTTGACTTCCGCACTGAAATAAGTGGGATTCGGCAGCGAGATTTGAAAAAAGGTACAGTTTTCTTCTGACTTCATTGTCAGTAAAGCAGCACTTTGTCAGCTATATCAATGGTTGATAATTATGTCAACTTAGGCTGTATTAAATTACCAGAAGACTTGATTTTAGCCCTTAAATCAGGGGAGACTTCTCATCTTTTAGTCTAGTGGCGGTGAGAAAGCTGGTGCAGAAGTATCCTAATTCTATTCTGGGATCTTCTATTGTTCACGGCGTGCAAGTTTCAAAAAATTCCCCCCTATCAATTGATCATTATGTCAAATTTTTTAATGTATTAAATTACTGGAAGACTTGAAGTTGGCCTTTTAAATCAGGGGAGACTTCTCGTTTTAGCCTAGTGGTAAGAGAAAACTGGTGCAGAAAAATACCGTTTTATGCATGGAAGTTGCGAAAATCCCGTTTTATCAATGGGTGATAATTATATCAAATTATACTGTATTAAATTACCGTAAGCAGAGACTTGAAGTCAGCCCTTAAATCAGGGGAGACTTCTTGCTTTTTAGTGTGAGAAAGCTGGTCCAGGAACATCCTGATTCTGTTCCGGGTCTTCTATTGTTTACAGAGTGCAAGTTAGGTCTTCAATTGTTAGATTGATGATGACAGTGATGATGTATGTGTGTCATGTGAACTATCACTGGACAGGCTTCAATGCCTAAGCTAGGCAGTATAAGTTATTATGCAACCATTTTCCTGTTTACACATCATTCACTAGTCCTTTCCCCACATATTTCCTCTTGGAATAAATGGGACTGGTTACTTCTGGGTCTTAAGTAACACATGACACCTGTAACTCGGCTAGCATTTTCTTGTGTCTTTTTCGACAAGTTATGTACTTATCCGTTATTTGGTTACCTGCAGCAAAGAATTTTAATGTTGTTCAGACTAAAGTGGCTGAGTTGATCAAGGGAAAGATCCTTGTGGGCCATGCCTTACGCAATGATCTCAGGGTGTGTTCATTTAATCAAGAAACTTAGCTAGTGTTTACATTCGGATTTTCAATAAAAGTCTAAGTACCTGGGATCTATATTTTGTGTAGGTATTGATGTTAACTCATCCAAAGAAGGATATACGAGATTCGTCAGAATACGTGCCATTTCTGAAGTGAGGAAATGCTGGTCTATTATAAGTCGTTACTTCTTTTGGGTTTTAAGTACTGATTTTCAGTAAATGAATCAGGGATGGTCGGAGTCGGTCCCTGAAGAGCCTCGCTGCTGAATTTCTTGATGCTGAAATTCAAAATGGGGAGCACTGCCCGGTAAGTTCTTCTCCTGGATATAGGGTCATCTTTCCTTGTGCTGTTATACATGCTTTTTGCCTTCCTCATCTTGATTTCTGCTACTTGCTTGAATAGAGAGATGAACTGATACTTCGTGATTAGAATGAAAACAAAATAAATAAAAAAGGCTGCTACTAACAGTAACTTCCAATGTAAAGGTAAAGCTATACTACCAAAGTGCATAGTAAACGTGCAAAAGCCGTGTTCATGCTGAAACCAAATAAGTTGCTAACTGTAGTAGTTTTTGACTTTTCGTAATGGGTAACCTAGTATGTTCATCATATTTAAACTGATCTTGTTGCAAACTTCTTAGTTTCTCTACCCTGCATTCATTCTCTTACAGGTAGAAGATGCCCGAGCTGCAATGCAGCTTTATCAAAAGAACCGGAAACTATGGGAAAGAAGCATCAAGGATTATGTTAGACGTAAAGAGAATCCAAAAAGAAGACGGAGGTGAATGAGTGCAAGACAGAGAAGGTTTGAGCCTGAAGGTCAGTTATTCCCAAGCTCCTTGACTGGTGGCAGTATCAAGTCGATCAGACACTGGGGGAGAGGATTAGTGGATTACTGTTAACACCACATGTCACTTTGTCTGTACATCTAGGGTTTCTTCTTGCCTATCGAGTTCTCCGGCGCTGGCATGTTTTTTCTTCAGGGTATTATGATACAGCTGAGTACCAAACTTCCATACATTCATAGATACTCAAAAAATTAGTTTTGTTATTACCGAGAAAATTGTATCAAACATTGTAAACCACTCCGTGTAAAGCACAATAGTGGTCGTGCTGGTTTAACTAATTAGAACTATCTCATTAATAGAGTTGAATTTACGATTCGAATTTAGTTTCCTAGTTAGATTCCTGAAGTACTTTTCGGTATAGTAGTATGAATGGTTTCCTCGTTGAGTTGGAGCGTTGTACAATAGATTTCAAACCTTCGTCAAGAACCAAGGGAAGGGTATGTGGAGCAAAAAAAGTCTCCCAGATCGAGTGATATCAGACATTAGGTAAATGATGTCATAAATAGATGCATTTTAGCTATTTGATTATTTCAGTAAATTCTTCTGGTACTGTCTAGTATTCTTCACTTTCTATATCTTCATCTGCAATAATGGAGATGAGTTTCTGGAAATCTGGGTATCAACCGCATTCTGGGTATCAACTGCTTCAGTTTTTCTTCAATTCTTTAGCTTTTCTTACATTTCCCTTTCCATCGTTTTCATTTTCCATAGAAACAAAATAGAAATACATTTTCTTTTCCTTTCCCTAAAAGTACCTTAAACGGAGCCTAAATAGAATATCAAATAGTTATAACTTTACTAATAATATTTCAAACTCATAATTTTTTCTCAAGTGCCTAAATAGAAACGGATGCGTATGCTCGATTTATGCAACTACCCGAGGATCAACGGTTTCACAAGTGCTTGATGGAATCTCTTGCTACGAAGATTAATAACTCAAACGTCTTGGTTGGAAATTTTTACAGCATCTTGTTGGAATATTTGGACAACTCAGAATGCCAGAGTATTCAGTGGAATCACGGATAGTGTTCGAGATTGTCTACCAAAATATGAAGCTAAACCTGAAAGATAAAACCAAATTATGCGAAAGCTGGGAGACACCAAAGGAAGATTGGGTCAACCTCAATGTGATGGTAGATGTTAAGCCTGCGCAAAATACTGGAGCCATTGGTGGAGTGCTTCGAGACTGGGATGACAAGTGGATATGGGACTTTTACGGAAACAATCCCAAACCCATCAGTGGATGAGACTGAACTGAAAAGCATGCTAAAGGGGCTACAAATGGCATGGGAGCAGTGAGTTCCACGGATTATGGTGGAAACTGATTCTCATGAAATATACCATTGACTCACGGGTATTGAACATAGTCCGCCAGAAGTCTTGGAGAATGTTGATAAATGCAAGGAACAGTTTCATAAGCCTTGGATGATCGAGCTATCAAAGATACCAAGTTCAACAAATGCTTGTGCCGATCACCTAGCTAGACTAGGATGCGATAGGAGATTTGGGGAAAAACTATGGTGAAATCCTTCAATTTCTGTAATTCCCATTTTAGGAGATGAATTTTGCGTTCAAGCTTTAATACTCCCTTCGTTTCGGGTCAATCTTCCTGCAAACCGGACATAAATATTAAGAAAAAAGTGAATACAATATGAGATATTTTGATAAAGTTGAAAAAAGATTGAATAAAGTAGGAGATATATTTTTCATTTAAGATATATGAGGATGAAGTTTGAATGGATCAAATTGGAATAAGAGGATGAAGACGTGACGGACGGAGTTTATTTTTTAAAGAATAAAAAATTTGAAATTTTAAGACTACAGTATTGCATTGATCGGAAATGGTTTAGAGGAGCTGGAAAAAGGTCAAGATATCTTCCTCAGATGCCCATACGTCTCTTCTTCTTCAGTTCTCCTATTTGTTCCTCCATCAGATGCCCATGCGTCACACTTTCTCTGTTTCTATTAAATAATTGAACCGACTTGATACTTGGAAATTGTAATTATCGTAGCACCACCAAAAAATCAGTGATGGAAGATTTTCCAAGTAAGCTAGAGTACCAATCTGGTTTCGGGAATCATTTGCGATCGGAGGCGATCGACGGTGCTCTTCCCGGTCACAACAGCCCTCTCCTGTGCCCCTATGGCCTCTACGCCGAGCAACTTTCCGGTACTTCCTTCACCTCTCCTCGCCACCTCAATCTCCGAAGGTACAATTACAAACCAACTTCTACTCTTTGTGCTTCACTATTCACTCAATTCCACACTGATGAATGATGATTACTCTTTCTCTTCCAATATTCACTTAATTGAATTTGATTGCAAGTTTTTTTTATCGATTTGTCTGTCTAATTGTTTTATCAATCATTGATTTTTCTGTTCACTTAACTGGATTAGATTGATCAACAATATTCACTTAATTAGATTGATTGCGAGTTTTTATCGATTTATTGATTGATGATTGTGTTTCACTTAATAAGATTGATTGCGAGTTTTAGTTAGTTGATTTGTCTGGCTAATCGATTTATTAACTATTGATTGATGATTGTGTTCACTTAAAATAGATTAGGTTGATGACTCTTTTGTTCCAAGTTTTAATTGAGTTTGTTGATTGGTTGCAGCTGGTTGTATAGAATCAAACCATCTGTTACTCATGAGCCGTTTAAACCTAGAGTCCCGGTTCACCCAAAGCTAGTTAGTGAATTTGATCGAACCAACAGCTGCGCCACTCCGACACAGCTGCGCTGGAAGCCACACGAGTTTCCTCAATCCCCCACTGATTTCATTGACGGTTTGTACACTGTATGTGGTGCTGGCAGCTCCTATCTTCGTCATGGCTTTGCTATTCACATGTATGTATGTACTAGTAATCTCTCTTTTCTTATATGTTTCTTTTGTTTAGCAAGTTATCTATGGAGTATCATAATGCAGAAGTGTACATGTTCAACCACGTATACAGAGTAATTAAGAAAGACAGCAAAACAACATGAAGACTTTTAATGTTCTGTAAATAGAGGTAAAAAATCACAAGAGTATGATTATATTAGGAGTATAGGGAATTCCTCAGCAGCATATAAAGATATCTATTTGAGTTTATTTTTTGTACCAAATTGGAAATATAGAATACAGGTGAGAAATGTGGAAATTTGAGAGAAGTGTTTGTGTGTGACGAAAATGTTTTGTCTTGTGTTTGATAGTGTGGTGTGTCGTGCTCATTCTATCTCCTAAGCCAACCTGTTTATAGTAGTGCACGGTTTGTGCTTGAATGAGTTAAGAACTCAGCTAAGCAAGTGTGAATAAAGGACAAAAATGTGAGATTGAATGCGTGAAATGTTGTTGCAATTTCCAAGCACAATCTTGATGACAAAAATGGTGGCATTAAGAAAGAGAGGCACCAACAAATCTCAACCTTAACCCATTGTTTGAAATTCTCTATTTGCCATGGGATCCCAGCTCAAGTGTTATTCATACCGGCTAAATTCAGGCATAGTCGAACTTTGCTGGTTGGAGGGGCACAGTCAACATATCAGCTGTAGTACCTTCATTCATCTAAATGAGTTGAATAGGAGTACCTTCAGATATGCGGAGTGTAAAAAGATGTTCCTCAGCCGGTGCTGTTTGCCTGACTTTTGGTCATGTAGAGGGACTCCAATTTACCACATGCTCATAACTAATTTTTCATTGGTGACTTTGCGGGACAAGCACAATTGAACTATGGACAACACCTTCTGCCCCATCTCTTCCCACTGTTCTTCTGTTATACTTGATGGTCTTATCAACTTCCCATCCAAGACCTTCTTTAAACCATTTTGGGTTAGAGCGACTTGCATTTGAACTCGCCAAATAGCAAAACTGATTTTACTTTCAAATTTCTCTATATCGGATTTAGTCGACATGGTGGAACTACTAATCTGGCTCTGAAACCATTTTGGTATAATTTGTTGGTGCCTCCGTTTATGAATGCCACCAGTTTTGAAGTTAAAGATTGTGGCTGGAAATTGTAGCTTGAAATTGTGTCACATTTCACACATTTAAGCATACATTTTTGGTCTTCCTTCACGCTTAGCTAATTGCTTAGCTCATTGAAGCACAATTCTTGCACTATAACTAGGTTGACCAGGAGATGAAATGATCACAACATATCTAATATAGAATACTTGTATAAGACAGGTGCAAATTAGTGAAATGTCTTCTTCCTAATTTGGGAATGTAAATGGTTTGTGTGTAAATAAGAGGTATACGCTTTAGCACTTGGGTGGGTAGGATGCGATTCGTCCTAATATCATTGTTTGTTGAGATGTTTAACACAACTGTTGCCCGAGAATGACTTGTCTTAACCAGTCTAATGGTTAGACCAGTCCAAGTTAGGGCAATGTGGCTAACACGAAGAAGATGGTTAGTTGGACCACTTTTCCAATAGACGTAAGAGAACACATTCTTTCTCCAATTCCAAAATGTAGGATTCCTTGGAAATAAAGGTAATGTGAAACTGGACCAGCAGGAATGGATGTTTGGCGTTTGTCGAAATATCTACATTTTGTTTGATAGAACCTTGGGTAGCAATTTCATTAAAAGGACACATATCAGGATTTGGAACATTGGCTTTTATACTGATAAGTGTTGAAAAAATCTTTCAGTTTTATTTGTTACTTCCTTCCTACCATGCAAAGACTTAGCTATCCATCCTGATGCCGTTTATCGAAGTTGATAACATTATTGAAGCGACTATTGAAGCCAGACTCTAGATTCTAGTTTAGCTCATACAGAGCTACTCTATGCCTCTTTTACGGCTGGTTTGGAGATTAAATCATGCTGTCGGCATCAACAAATAAAATTGAAATGATTAATGGGATGGACACAATTGCAATTTATGTGCACTTAATTAATTCCCTTCTAAGAGTTTCGGTTGTCTATAGCACCTTTGTCATTTTCAATTTGCATATCATATATTTGATTATTTGCACCACTCCATGTTATATTCTTCCTTTCCACTTCAAAGTACTGCCATTTGCCGTGTCTTATATTGAGCTCTAGGAATGTTCTATCGTAACACTCAAATGTTTATCCAAATTTAGGTACACTGCAAACAAATCGATGGAAAATTGTGCCTTTTGTAGTGCTGATGGTGACTTCTTAATTGTTCCTCAGGAAGGAAGTAAGTGGGGACATAAAGAAAGATATGCAATTTTATTGTAATACTTGGATCCATTAGTTCTGTATAGGAAGAGTATATCCAATATTGGTGTATGCTGATTATGTAGGGTTGTGGATCACAACTGAATGTGGAAGATTAGACGTGTCTCCTGGTGAGATAGTAGTTATACCTCAGGGATTGCGGTTTGTTATTTCTCTGCCAGAAGGACCATCAAGGGGCTATGTAGCTGAAATATTTGGAACTCATTTTCAGCTTCCTGAACTTGGGCCGATAGGTGATACCGAAACTTGGGAATTTTTATTTATCTTGATGAATGTTCTCTAGAAAGGAGTTTTTTTTTTATGTTCAAGTAAAAATATAGGTGCTAATGGTCTTGCGGCTTCAAGGGATTTCCTAGCACCAGTGGCGTGGTTTGAGAATGTTGATCGTCCAGGTTATACAATTGTGCAGAAGTTTGGAGGTGAACTCTTCACAGCAAAACAAGATTTCTCACCTTTCAATGTGGTAGCTTGGCATGGAAATTATGTCCCTTATAAGGTATGTGAATTTCCTTATTCTGGATCAGAGCAGCTGCTTTTACCTAATTATAAAATAGCTTCATGATATGAAACTCAAAAGTCTTGATCTGATGGAGTGACGTTAATGTTTCAGTATAACTTGAGTACATTCTGCCCATATAATACTGTTTTGGTTGATCATGGTGATCCCTCAATAAATACAGGTAAATTGTTTCCTCTTGCTAGATGTATATATACCTATATCCAATAACTTTTCTAAGTTCTATAATTAATTAGGTTTTGAAGATGTATTTACACTTGTATTTTTAAATGTAGTTCTGACTGCACCAAGTGAACGCCCTGGGGTGGCATTGCTTGATTTTGTCATTTTCCCACCCCGGTGGCTTGTTGCTGAACATACATTCCGTCCTCCATATTATCATCGCAATTGCATGAGTGAATTCATGGGTCTAATTCATGGGGGTTATGAGGTACAACATATGACTATTGTTATTGTTATTGTGGATTCGCCCATCTTCAAATACTTCAGATGTGTTTCATGGCACTTGCTTACTTAAGTGAGAACTTTGAAATGATATGTAGAGAAGAAAACAAATCCTGTTTATTTCTTCACAAAATCAAGTTCAATTTTCAGGCTAAAGCTGATGGTTTTCTGCCAGGAGGTGCAAGCCTGCACAGCTGCATGACTCCACATGGTCCTGATACCAAAACATATGAGGTAAATCACTCACCATTAATAGTCATATTTCTTGCTATGAGTCTGCTTGTGTTGGCTGGTTTTTAGGTGATTTAGCCTGAATCTAAGAATCCTTGTAGTTTGCGATCGATTGATTTATGTTTCTTTAGCTTGTGCATTTTATTTGATTAATTTGCACCATCGTTGAAATGAATTGTATGTGAATATATATCAGGCCACCATCATTCATGGAAATGAAGCAGGACCACAAAGAATTTCAAATACAATGGCATTTATGTTTGAGTCATGTCTAATGCCTCGGGTCTGCCCATGGGCGCTTGAATCTCCATACATGGATCATGATTATTACCAGTGCTGGATTGGTTTGAAATCCCATTTTGAACGTGATAACCAAGATTTAGAGAATGGTGGTGAGAAGAGCTTGGAAGAAACTTGAACTTGATACGAGAATTTAGAAACCTGCCTAACAAATGGGACAGTGCAATCTATGCTGCGAGTTTAACCTTTGTAGTGTACATAATCGGAAATATCCTACTTAGTTCTGGTGTATATATATACTATGAAGTCAGCTGTGATGTATATACTGTGAAGTCTGAAAATCCTCAATGACATTCATTTCGGGGCCATCATGGATGATATATATAGTGTTGTGAGTTGTGACTCGCACATGAGCGAGGTCTTTGGGCCTATTTTAATCTCATGGAACTACATTTTCACACAAGGAAAATGTAGAGATATGCTCTTTCCAACATGTACTAGAATGGATTTGAAAAGATTTAATGCCTCAATTGCAGTTTTTTTTTGTCATGAACTACCACAATTGCAGTTTTTTTGTCATGGGCAATCCCGTCCAAAACATCTTGTTCACCCACCAGGAGTGGTCTAAGGAGGTATATGAATTTGCATAAATCATACTCGTTATATATATTAGCTTGCAATGATCACTCAACAATTAATCATAATTTTTAACAAGAAGCCATAATCAAACGCAAAAATATCGATATTATTCCATCTACCATTGATCTTATTTTGAAGACATACAAATCACAAGCTTTTGTGTTACATGTAGTTGAGCACAACCAATCACTTTTAATCTAATTGAGCTCTATATACATACTATGATATTTTACAAATGAAACATTTTTCTTCATTATCGCAGTACCTTGTTAAGGTACACCCCAATTGCCCATATTGGGAAAATATTCCGATATGCTGAGTAGGTCATCATAAGATTTGTGTTGGTAACGCCAATAATTTCCTATAAAATGGTTTATAATCAAGAAGTTTCAATTAAGAGGTCATATGTAATTATTGATGTTATATAAAATGTACTCTATAGTTCTTAAAATTAAGTTCATACCTGTTGGGGAAAGTCTCCATTCTGCATCTGGGAACTTATGAGAACTTTAGCAGCACGATGAAGCGGCTTAGAGTCACGATTAGCCTATGCATTAACGATAAGAAGGAAGATATAATCGCTGTATAATAATCGCGAAAGCTATTAGTACTACATAAACCACTCTATTTCCTCGAAAGCGTGTAGTTGAGAGGGAAAAGAAGTTAAGATAGTTTGTTTATTTATTTCAAAATCTCGGAGAGCGAAATTTGCACAAGTCCCTTAAATCATGGCCATATTGATTGTGTATATGGTATTTATGGCTTAAAGTATGAATCTTTTAGGAAATAGAAGTTCATTCATATTCACTTTGTAATAATCACATGAGACTTACTTGGCCAGCTTCGATAAGAGCTAACATAGCCCATCCCGTGCTAACAAGGTGCGGCTGGTTTACACCGATGTTAGTATATACCTGCCATGAAAATAACTTATATGTGGGAAGAATGTTGGACATTTTCAAATATAGTCTTGTAGTATGGCCTAATATGTTATCTTCTCCTATAAAATACATGAATACCAGCAAACCTGATCGTACAGAAAGCTTTCATACCTTGTTTTGACTTGACAAATAGCTTTCTCCCCAGCCACCCAACGGAAGTTCCTTGGAAAGTAGGAAATCGCAAGCTTTTCTTACACATAAGCTGTTTTCGTACGTCCTGCCACATGCTAAGAGCCCTGTTAACGCAAACCAGGTGCCATAGATGTAGCATATTCCCCAAGATCCATACCTAACATATATAATGAGCGTTATGAAACCACACTTCTGTACAATAGAAGTGAACTTCACTAATTTCTTGATGTCATGTTTCATGATACACATGTTTAAAAGGAGAGATGCACCATATGTACCATGAGCCATCAGGCAATTGTCTATTCTCAATAAATTGAAGTGCTTTATCAATGCACGCCTTTATATCTTTTCTTCGATATCCTGCATGTAAGTTCTTGAATAACTCCAGTGCTTGGATAACTGACGATGTGCATTCTACATACCTGCGTATTCAAATCATATCAACTTCATGTTACATTTCGCACTATTTTATCATTCTTTATGCACTCTATTTCATACTTTCCACGAGCAAGTATAATTTCTTTTCATTCTTTTCATCGTAAGCTTGATGCCAATAATGTTTCACAAAGTAATGAACGGGACAGAGGGAGTATATATTAATACAATCTTACTGGTAATCAATCATGATATCTGCGAGGTTTTCTGATGGATTAAGCATCTGCAAATATGCATAAGTTTTTGGTTAATTACATTCTACATATTAATGGTCATGAAATTGTTAGTTTGCTGCAATTTGACTTCTGATTACCTCCAACCAAGCATAAGATCTTGTGAGCTCATATGATGCGAATCCTCCATTGCTATTCTACAAGATAAAATGTTATGTTATGCTTAAGAGATCTACATCTTCAGGACAGGCATATAATAATAGTTAGAGATGAACCTGAAGAGATAAAAGCAAATCAACTGCATCATATGTCATGTCCTGTTTCATCCCTTCTCCTGCAACTTCGGTTGGCAATTGCGACAATAAAAGTTCTGCCTGAAAAAAAAGAAATAACTCTAGTGATGAAGTAGAAGCCTGGCTCTTGATCTATGCCATTGAATGAATATGAGGAAATTAAAATGTTGCAAATAAAGTTATGTACTAATGTTGTACACAAAATACTCGAGTACATGCTAAAAGCTCATAATTTGTGAGATTTTTTTGTGATTCAATATATTTGTTTAAGAAAGAAAGTAAAACAAACCTTGAGGCATTCTGCTGTACAATCTGAAACTGGCCATCCTTGGTCTGCAGTAGAAAATGTCCATCCACCTTTCGAGCTATGGCGATACCAAGAAGAAAGGTTCCCAAAACTGTCTTTTCGAATCTGCAAAATACAACAACTTAGCTTCACAAATGGATATTTATGTTGATCTATCTGCATAAGTTGCATCCATAAAGTCTTTAAAAAGTTATTCTAAGACCAACATAATCTTCAAAACTACTTCAACTTGTAACTGAGTAAATGGTGATATTATGAGCCTAGATATAATTATATAATTCTCCAAAAGGGAAAGTACCTGTGAGGCTATGATAAACTCATGAGCCTTCTTAAGCACCACCGAGCACTCGTCAACAAGATTTGTTGCAAGTATCGCATGAATAGCAAGAGCAGTATCCCACGATTGACTACCGTTATATGCCTGCGTACAAGAATGTTATGTGGTTGACTGTGAGATCGAAGCTCTACTCGGTTCCATGCATATGAGAATATTCAGTGGCATGTAATGAGTGTAATTCTCTGTATTCTTCCCTCAAAACAACAACGAATAACGTTTTGTCTCTTTAAAAGAGAAATAGAAAAATAATATTTATTTTCGTTCTTTCAACGGTAATAAATGACGAATGATGTCTTCCTCCGTCCTGTCCCATGTTTTTCAATTTGATCTTTTTTGGTCAACCGAGAACAATTTTAACTACGAATTAATCTTAACCTGCAAAATAAAATGTTCAAAAATTATACGGTAGTCATTTACCTGCATCTTCATGCCATCTTCAGCTAACCATAAGAAATCCTTTACTCTTGCTAGGTGCAATTCCACAAACTTGGAATTTGGATCATCCACCCAGCAACAGAGCATGTTCAGAGCCTGTCAATTGAGTAACAAATTCCATTGCGCTTGTTAAAATACAATTATAAATTTCAATCACAACATTTTTCTAAAAATCATTTTTCAAGGAAGTACAAATAGTTAGATACATGCCTTATTTACAGGTCCAATACAAACATAATTAGTATTCTCGTCTTCATATTTGATATGCTTCATCACTGTTGCTAGTGCTCTACTCCTCAATTTGTTCAATGGCCATTGCATTAGTAAGGGTTCTACAAACTCATGCAAGCATTTCCACATAACATCTTGTAAGAATGGATGCGGGTAAAATAAATCTTCCTGTAACACAAAATTGTAATAATTGTAAGTCTCTTGCAAAATCAGTTTTACATTTTCAGCGACCCAGGCGACGGACACCTAGCCGGTCATTTATGTGATCACCGGTTTTGCACTTGTTAAGTGTAAAAGCGATATGCTTACCTCACAACACTGATTCCTTGCAGAATTCCAATCAATTTGAGTGTAAGATTTCAAGTAGAGCTCTTCCCTGAGGGACAATGTCGTCGAATTCATTGGGGCGACGAATCTCTTTCCATATAAGTACGACATGGGCAAGTAAACCATCCGACAATGACACCACATGCGTCCTAAATCAACAATGTTTTCTTTTTATAAGTTTCCTAGTGAATACAAAATATTAATTAACTTTCTCTTTTTGATTCGGCGAGAAATTAATATATTGTTGTTAAAGCTTACAAGAGCATAAAAAAATCTCCTGTAGTACAATGACCACAATAATTACAAATCAAATCATAACCAAGCAATAATTTGGGCAACTATAGTTCCAAGATCAACAACGAACCTGGGTGCATTGGTAGTGAGTAAGGAAGAAGCCATAATTCGGGAGATAAAGGGTTATTTCCTCCCCATTCGTAAACACCAAGTATCTAATACATATTCAAATCAACAAATCAGAATCCAATTGTACAATTCCAGTTGGAAAAATGTCAAATCTGTGTATGGGATGTAATATAGTAAGTAATAGATCAAGCTATATATAATACAAAGGGTCGATAAATTAATTATAAGCTACTCTCCGAATAATATGTCGACAACAAATACAAATACACTTTTTCACACACTATTTGTCCTTACTTGCGTACACGCACCAAGAAACCTCCCTAGCTTGCTTTCTCAAGGCTTAACTCTGGAAATTTGGATAGATGACTACTGGTAAGTTCATTGGTGCGCACATGAGTCAGGACATAAGTGCATAGAAAAAATATATTTATTTTATGAGGCCATCATATTACTTGGAGACCATTTAATGAGTTACTGCAATGGATCTTAATCTATAAATGGATGAGGAGTTACTTTTTATGTATGGAATGTTATAGAATTACATTTCATTTAAATGTTTAAATTTTATGAAGATATTGAATCTAATCATTTAAATTAATTATGTTGAGTCAAAGTGTACTTCATGAAATTTCATGTCATTATATTTTAAGAATGCAATTTACTGGAAGAAATTTAGTTATTTATATTAAATCTGAAATAATATATACATTTACGCACCGATAACCAACATTTTCCCCACGAAGGTATGTAAGTTGCACCACCATGATCTCGAATCCATGTTCTAGCTTTGGCCATTGCTCCATGTCCGTCATCAACTCCCTCACCAAGAAGCCTTAAACTAACATAATTGAGAACTGTACCAAACATGGTGCTATGTCCATGTATGTGTAGACCCCAACCACCATCTTCATTCTGTAAACAAAGAAAAATCTCAGATTTAGATACTCATAAAACGGTCATTTTCATATTCGAGTCCTTTATTATTTAAATTTGTTAGTTTATCACCGGAGTTTGTCTAATTTCATTTATTTATTGTTAGTAAGACATCATATCACTTGTGAATCATGTAAACGACATATAAGTTGGACAACCCTCTTTCCTAAAATTTTTTTAGGTAATGATGGTCCATCTTTAATGTGGTATTAAAGCGGGCCCAAGTCGATGATAAATTTATTTTGCTCAACGATGATGATTCTATAAATAAAATCGAATAACCACAACCTACTCGTGAAAGTGGGAGGGTATGTTAGAAATATCTCATATCGCATGTGAGGCGATCTGTAAACAACATATAAGTTGGACAATTTAAGGAATGATAGCCCAACTCAATATTTATCATTTTAGAAAAATATTATATACTTTATATTTTACAACTTCCAATAAATGACTAAAATATTTTTTAAGGAAAGATTATGTAATTTTATTAAAAATTATTCTATCTGTCTCACACAACTTCATATGTTTACCATTTTTTTCCGTTCCACATGACTAGATACATTATTAAAGAGGACGCTACCCACGCCGAATTAATAACTAATATAAAGTATTAGTTCTACACACATTAATAATACACTTTAACATTAAATTAAACTTTTCTCTACCCTTTTAATATTTTATTATTTATATTAATTACTGTCTAAAAGTAATTGTTAATTAAATATAATGTACTCCCTCTGTTTAGGTCTCAACTTTTCTTTTATCCGGACATAAATTTTAAGAAAACAATTGATAAAATAGGAGAGAAGAGGAATAATGTAGGAAAGTGAACGATAAACTATGATAGAGTGTGAATAGTGTATGAAAGATGACAAATAAAATAGGATATGTAATATTTATTATAATGATAATAAATGAGGGTATACACATTCTAAGTTAAGAATGATAAAAGAAAATGAAAAATGAGACGTTGAGTTCGAAAACAAGCAATTATATTATCTGAATGATACATGTAGGAGCCTAAGAGGAAAACTAAAATTAAACAGAAGTAATAGCCCCTCCATCTGTCCACCGTCGATCGTCAAGCAAACAGTGGATGAGCAACCGCATATAATATATATATGCGCATGAAAGTGTCATTCCACTTTTACAAATTGTTTAATACTTCTTCTCTATTCTTTATCAACCGCCTACTATGAAACAATATTCTCATGTTAAAATGTCATTCGACTTGTTAAAGTATAATTTCATTTTTGCAATTTGTTTAACGCTTATTCTCTATTCTCCAACAACCTGCTACTAAGAAACGATATTTCAATCTTTCTCTGCTCACAAACTCACGCCACACGCAACACCCCTTTACCCATATGTTATTTCCGCATATACCGTTGTGTGTGTTCGAATCAGATCCGGCTCACATGCACCTTATTGCGACTATAGAACTTTGGGTATGTTTACGACTCGATTATATTAGTCAATTTTACAATTCTTATTGTATAATGAGAATCGTCCAATTCACTTTGTTCACTATTTGGCTGGAGTTCATATTGCCCCAATGTTAGGTCTCGCTATTTTAGAAGTCAGTCATAAGCACAAATTATTAGATCTATTTCTCCATCAGGCATTTCAAAAGGCCTTTTCTATGTTCCTTAACCTTTCTTTTAAACCGATAAGGATACGCTACATGCACTGTTTTATTAAAACCATAAATATATTCATATTTATGGTCTAGATCATCTACTATGTTAAATTGTTACTTATAGGATAAATTATAAAGGTCCGCTACAAATTTACTATTCTTTGATGTATTTGAAATATCATTAATATTTTTATGTTTTTATTTTTCAATTGAATTACTTAAGCACTGTTTTAGGGCTCTACACTGGACAAGTATAAAACTCAGAATAATATTTAAACAAAATTGATGTATAAAGTTTAGGTATGGAGTTTATTTTTTATTTTTTGAGATATATTATTACAATTATAATAGTAGTTGAACATGACGATTATCATTCGATTCTAGACGCAAATCACCACCAATCTCTATTCAGAGAATATAATCACCCATTTCGAGGAATCAAACCCGTGATCTCATGGTTACGGGATGTCTCAGCTTGTCACTTAGATATAAACAATTTTGACAGTTTAGGTATGAAGTTAGAATATAGTAATTAATATATTATATACTATATTACATGTCTAACTTCATACCTAAACTGTCAAAATTGTTTATATATATATTTATATA
>JAYMSP010003977.1:0-17801 GCA_036897095.1 Plantago elongata
CTTTGGACCCCCCCCCCCCCCCCCCAAGGATAGCAAGTCATGAGTGTTTGAAGCTCCTGATTTTAAGCAACAAAAAAAATTCAAAATAAATATTTAATTTTAGTACACTCGCATTATACCGTTGGTCGTATAAAATCTAATGCAACCTTTTATTCTTTATTAATGTGACCGGACATTGTACAATCCACAATAGATACGATCTTGAAAAATATTATACTGATGAATTACTTAACTCCAAATATATTTTAAACTCCACAAAATATACCAATATACTGGAATTTAAAACTAACCTCACACGATTAATAAATTCACAAAATATACATTTCATCTTTAAAAAAAAAAGACAGTAGCTATGCAAGAGCTTCATGGAAGAGCTACTATACTTAAGATTATTCTATATTGGATCCTTTCTCATACATAAAAAGTCATACATAGTTTTTTTGATAACAGCTACTTTATTTATTTTGTATTTTATCTGATTCTTTAGTCCGCAATAATTCTATAATTAGTTTTTCACCCGAACGGAGATGTGTTTGTAGTCAATTTTTAATGTTCTCATTGTGACTGAGTTTAATGATATTTTACATCATTTATTAGTAAAGCATGTGCTTGATCTTTTGTTGTTAGACGAGGTGGCCATTGCTTCCGAGAAGAAACTTGCTAGCGTGTGACCTATCACTTATAATTCTTCTGGTGCAAGATCTCAGAGGCTCATTAACAATTTAAGTTTTAACATATGAGGAGCTTCCAGCTTCGTTGCGCTTTCATTTTTCTAAACAGTACTGGAGCTCAAGTCATCACAACGGTGATGGTGATAAAAGAATCGGAGAGTTGTAGGTTTGAAGTAAGAGATATCAATTGTTTAAAATGTAAAAGTTTTTTATTTAAGAAGGATGGATTTTGTATAATTAGTATTTGTAAAATTATTTCAATTATAAAAGTTGTTCATAAATTAATTTATATCATTTGTTAGATTATTAATGGTGTATTAAACTAAGTTATAATGCGAACCGGTACTACCATAATTAAACTAGACCTACTGACATGCATGGATTACAAGTCTAATAGTCTACTAGATACATAACTTCATGAATTTACAAGGCTGCCAAAGTACACAATTTATAGCAACAACAGAATTCAGAAAACTTCTTCAAATATCTAAAAAAAAAAAAAAACACTAGGGACCAGAATGTGATCCTACTGCAGCGAACAGAGTAAATGATACAGCCCCAATTTTCTTAGCTTTGCCTTGCGTTCCGGGGTCACCATCACTCCTTCACTACTTGATGATGCAACATTAGCGCTTTTGAGAAACAAACCGAATTCCTTGCTTCCCCAATTCAAAGTTCTTTTCCTGCCCTTCATCGAGAGCAATTGAAACCATTGTACCCTCAAGTACTTCAAGTACTGTTCCCCTGTGCCTGGGTGGTAAAAACAAAGATGCCTTAGGGGGGGTGGAGAAATACACAATGACAAAATACAATGTAGTAAGATCAGGGAAGACTTCTTATATAATAATAATAAATGTTAAACAATGGTCAGATTCATGCTAAGCAAACCTAATCCATTTAAATAGACGAAGGAACTCAAATTAAATTGTATTAAATTAACAATTTGCTTATACTCAGACTTTTTAGAGGTTTTCGTAACATTAACGCTTGGGTACACACTTTCCCTGCCATAGGCTTCCCATTGGGTTTTTCTATGGTAAGGTTTTAACGACCACAACCTTTTAGCAGTAGCCGCACTTGTTTGCTTGTACTTTTGCTTCTCTCTTCACTACCCACCTGTGGGATCAGCGTGAGAGTCTACTTCACCTTTTCTCGTTGTACACTCTTTTCATTGTTTTTTCTTGATACAAGTTCAGTTCATTAAAAAAAACCAACAACCTTGTAAATTGAACCTGAAACTAAACTAACATAAGCACTCTCCACACTAGGTGCAAAAACACAAGGGGAGTCCGTAGGCATAAGTTAGTTATATTGTTTGCCAGGCCTAGGCATAAGGTAATGATGCACTATATTTTGTTTGCTAAATTTTCAAATTGTAAAACATCTATATTGCCTTATCAATTAGCAGATATATTACCATACTTGTACCTTTCGTTTAACAAGCCAGCTTAACCATATGAAGCAGCATATCACCACAGAATTTATACTTCCATTTCCTAGTACGCCAAAATGTTAAAAAGAAGATGCAACTAACCAGGAGTTATCTGAAGTGTGGTGGACTTCCACTCTTTTCCCAGCAGCATCTTTGCCCAGTTTCTGCAATATCCAGTTGGCATCAGTGAAGTCCTTTATTGTGTTGTCTTCACCCCATTGTGATGTTTCTTCATCACCTACTCCTGATCTCCGGCGCTTTGATCTTTGACCCCTAGTATAAGTGATCTCATCCTTTCCCGGAAGAGGCATGAGATTTTGATTTTCAATTTTTAAATTACTAGGCGCACTTTGGCTTCCGTTGCTTGAATTCTTAGGAATTTTAAACTTCAGATAAGGCTTCCGATCTTTTTCAGGAGCCTGAGAAATTAATTCATTATTACTCTTGTCGTCAATTAGATCACCAGAACTAGCAGTCTTGTCATCCGTAATCTTCACTGTCGTATATCTGCTCCTTTTGCCAACGGGTATTCCAGATCTGATGTCTTCAGCTCTTCTTTTTCCAAGTGAAGAGTGCATGTTTTTAGGAGAGTTAGATTCATACCCGTCCTCAGGTTCTCCTTCAGAAAGATGTGAAACTTATGTTAGAGATGAGCTTTATCGAGTGAAAATCACTCTGTCATAACTTGGTGCATCGGCTCAATCTGGACAAGGAAGGTCTTTCTCAGGGGGGCGAGGGGTATGTGTGTGTTAAGAAAACATATACTCTGTACCGTAAGTTATGAATAACATACCATTCGAAGATGCCAGATCTTGTCCCTTTCTCAAACTTGAGCCTTCAAATTTTGGAGGGGCAGCTGTATTTTTATGTCGCCCACCCAAATGTATAACGAGCTTTGGTCCCTGAGCAGTCTTTGGCAAGCTGCTCTGAGTTCCAATGCCTTCATCAATAGATAAACCATGGGGTTTAGCACTCCTTATTTTGATAGTTCTTGGTGCCTTGTTTCCATTTCCTGCTGTAATCTCCTCAACATATTTGTGTTTAGAAACACCTGCCTCATTAACTGAGCAAACACCTTCAATTAAACTTCTTCCAGCAATAGGAGAAACAGTATCAAATTCACCAGAAATTTGCATCTCCTCGTTCTTGTAACCACCGGTGGTGTAGCCATATGATGAACCATCACCATTTTTGCTAAATAAAGATGCACCATTCCCTTTTTTCTTTCCAGATCTCTTACTTGAAGATTTTTTACCATAGTCTTTATTCTTTCTTGGTGAACTGTCACCTGCACCTTTAAGAGAGAATTTAAGAGACCGGCCATATTCATTCTTTACTACAGGTGCAACCTCTTCATCATCTGAAAAAGGTGAAATGTCGAAAATCTCTTCTTGTGTTGGTAACCCAGCAGCCGCCCTCAAGCCTGCTATCAGATCCTTGTCAGCTTCATCCCTGCGTTTCCAAAGCTCCTGAACAGCCTCCTCCATAGTCTTAACCTGGAAATATATTAAAGATATAATTAGCTTGGGGCACAAGAGTTATGGTTGAAAATACATAATTCAGGAATCCTACCTGACGGCATTCTCCACGGCATGTGGGGCAAACATATTGCAGATTTCCGTCAACTTGAAATTGCTGGTATTTGGCATCACTGATAAATTGTTTCCACAATGAGAATACGTAACAGATATAAATAGAATAAAGACCCACAAGATAACATCAGAAATCGTAATGGAAATTTTGGATTGAAAATTAAATTATAAATAACGCTAGAGCAATCTCCAAAAAAAGAAAAAGGAAATGAAGAAAAACACAATTAAGATTGTCATGCACAATCAATAACTATAAACAAATTAACCAACAAACATTACTTGTTGCGAGACTAACTTATAAATGGAAATACAGTCCATCTATATCAAGAGGAAGTAGATCTCAGCTGCTTAATTGAGCCTACAGCTATAATAAACACACAAGCTCAGAAGTCGGTTGCACCTTCAAGTAGGTTATATACTACTCCCACGGTCCCATAAACCCATTTGATTCTTACATCGTTTTCTGGTTAGTTTTATTATCATTTTTCCCCCCAAACCAACCACTCCTCTAACACACAGCTATACTCAAACAAATTTCTCAGATTTAAACAGTATTTGCAGTTGCAGGCTCACTAACACACCTCCTAATACATCAAATAGAAGCCAAATGATAAGAACCATATGAGACGGAGTATCAAGCAGCATCCGGCATAATACAATAACCTGTTTGGCATTTCAAAATATTCAATTGCTGACACAGTAGGTAATTTTCGTTTATTCTCTATGGCTCCGTTTAGCTAGTAGTTGGCAGCTAATTGGATTGCTGATAAGCTAATTAATTTTGTTGTAGGTGTTTAATAACTTAATTAGCCGATAAGCTAAGCTAGTTGATTTGCTTAATACAGTATATAAAAACAAATCAGCTAGCTTAGTTTTTTTTATGAGCTTCATCGACAAGCTTATCAGATCCACTAGTTTATTAGCGCTACCAGTTAGGCACTTCACATAACAGGCTTATTACAAAAATAAGCTCGTCGAGCTGATACGCTATTGTTAATCATAGCCCAGACGTAATTTCCTTCATGTCTATAGACAAATCGCATTAAATGTGTATTAGCTGACACATGAAAAGTTCATGAACAGATAATAATCTGCAAAGAGGTCCTACACTCCTAGGTTCACATTTATCAATAATTGAAGCTAATCTATCTCCGGAAATATTCTATTTATTTATAATCACACCATACCTTTCTCTTAACACTTCATCTGAGGATATATTTTCACCATCCACAAACAAGGCAAAATTAGTTTAAAACACAGATCTTGGCTTGTTATTTGCCAAAAATCATTTATTAAAATCTGTTCAATATAAAATACAAGTTATTTGCACCAGATACAAATCTGTACTTCACACAAATACTTTTCTTTAATTCAATTAATGGCAAACTAAACATAGGTATATCTTATCTCTACTTAATAAGCCCCAGTAGTTTAATTTTTATTTTTTATTTTGAAACGGCAAAGCTGACTCGAACCCCCAACCTATTGATTGGCGGTGAATTGTCTTACCAATTGAGCTGCACTTCGTTGTCATAGTTAATGTGATGAATGAGTTTGACTAAATCAAAAAAGTTAAAAATGGTACATTCAAAATAAATTTACCATGTCACTATTGTTGATAAAAGAATTGTCTTTTTTTGTTTTACTTCTTTTTCGCATACTTTCATTAATTCAATACCATCAAAACTCCCAACATATTTTGTGATACAGTCACAGGCATCTAATCAATACAACTTGATCATATACTATAGCAACTTGATATACATTAACTCAAATATATACTCTACGTGATATACTATTAGTGGCATATTATAATTAGGATATACTACCAATGGTTAGCAGACATACTACTGGTGATTACTAGCTTTATGTTACGGACCTAGAGTTCTACTAATCATGATATACAATCTAAATCAACAATAACTGATGCAAAATTTATAATGTACTATTGAAGATCACACGAGAAGTATACTATCAATAATATAAAATGAATATTGAATCCAGTAATGCCCCTAAGTATATATTATGATCAGACATGATACTATCAAAAGCAGTTTATAGAAAATACATACAGATTGTTTACTTTTCCTTTTCCCTATCAATTGCCATAAGATATGGGAATGTGTTAGTAACTTCGTATTTGAAGATCTAAATGGCCCATACTGAAGTTAGGACTAATCTTCAAATATTTTTGCAGCATAATTGTTTTGATCTTTAAAATCTTATGAATCAGAAAAATTTACTTTCCATTTTACATACTGTACATAATAAGAATTTTAACATTGGACCTGTACCTAATATTAAGTCTGAAAAAAAAATGATCCATGGCAAATTTTAGGCACCATAATATTAAGTCTCCCTCCCTCCCTCCCTCTCTGAGCTATGATCGCCGCCTCTGCTAAACACCGGAACTGGGTTACCTGCGGCCTGCTAACTGTTTTGCGCTTCTCTTCCATATTCTGTTTTGCATCTCTTCCGTCTTGATATTTGGGTTTTAATTAGTAGGTTTTCAAGTTCAACCTTCGGAGTTTGCATATTTAATACTGTTTACAAAAAATTTTAACGGCAAAGGTGACTCGAACCCCCGACCTATTGGTTGGAGGTGAAGCGCCTTACCAACTGAGCTGTGCTTCGTTGTCAATATTGTTTAAAATGAATTTGCTGAACTATTTTATTAGGACTGCATTTGCTTAGTCTTTTATCGATGTATAAATTTGTTTGAGACTTGTATTAATGACTGAATTTGGTAATGTATCAAACTTTATTTTATTTTCAATGTATGAAACAAAAACATATCTTCACATACCCGTATTTTAATAATTTGGATTATGCCATTTTTCTAATTGATTTCGTATCATATTCGCTCTGTGTATTCATATTGATGCTGCCTAGCTCATAGCAGTGTAACAATGTTCACATTATACCACACTGCAAAAGTAATAAAACTAGAATGATGCAGGACAGCAGAAGAATTTTAGAAATCATTTCGCAAGTATTTTCCTAGTTAACATTAAATAGAATATAGGTTCATCCTAGGTTATTAACTAGAAAAGAAAAATCATATCTAAGCCTCTAAGGGAAACCCAAGACATGTGAATACTGAAAAGTGAAAGCACAGAGATAGTAGCAGAAAACACCTTATCCCATCACAGGGGCAGTGCACCCATTTTTCACAGATATCACAGCATACCATGGGAGTAGACTCAGAGTCTCTATAGACCTGAAAGTCACAACTCATACTAGTAAGAAATCAACTTTAATGCCTTACAGTCAGGCAGCGATGTTGTTAACATAACTGCAACCAAATATATCATTCGAACATTGAGTCAAGGGAAGTACCTTCAAACAAACTGGGCAATAATTATTCTTCACAAACAATCTACCACAAGCATCACAGCAAGTATACCCTAGAAACCACCTGCAGCATTTCAAAGCTAGGATCAGTTGAAATTCAGATATCACATTTAATCTCATGCTTTGTTCCTCATGTATGTATGCCGGTGTTGTGCTGGGCGAGAGGGTGGGAAGGATAACAATAATTTTAGGAAAAACCTACCAAACCAGTACCACAATTCATTTAAGCTAAGCTTCTAAGACAAGCAAAAGCAGATAAACCATTATGATTGTAGTAGTATCAGCTATATAAATGAAAAAGATGCTGCAGATTACTAATGAAATCCAGAAAAAAGCAACAAATGCAGTTCTAAAACAGATGTTATTTTAAGGAGCCAAATCCGAAGTATCATGCTGACCAAGAAGAAGAAGAAAAATTGTGCTCAGAATTCACACCTTACACTTAGTCCATTTCCAGGAACAGAGGAATTACAGCTGTGACACTTTGTATGCTTGGGACACAAATAAGGTCCATGGCCAACATTCTGCAATTTTTTAGAAGGAAAAGCATAAGAACACTGATTCTTCAATTTATTTTCAGTTACAAAACTATCACGCACCTTGTGTGGAGGTTGTTGACAATAACAATGGTGTGCAGCATCACACCTTTTACAGAACATGAATTTATTTGGATCTCCAGTTCTGCGACAGACCTTTAAAATGATATGAATTAAAATTAGACTACGGTAAGAATCAAAAAGTTGAATTTGCAAAAAAAAGCAACGAACAGCAAGATAAGGTTCTCAACAACGCCTAACAATTTAATTGGAGAAGAAAAGTAAAGCAGACAGTAACTAACATTGAAGCAGAACAGACTTAAAAGGGAGAAAATAAAGATTTTACACTTTTCTGATCATGAACATTTATCGGTCCGAACGCCGATGTATTTTGATTTGGGTAGAAAGATAGGTAAACATATGAATGTGAGCCGCAATACGGAAATATTCAAAAAAATAGGCATATGAATTCATTTGATTTATTTAATATAGTTGACATGGTAAGATTTAGATAAGTTAAAGACATTTTTATAAAGTTAGTTTAATAAAGTAACTGGCTTGACGGCAGCACATATTGAACTAATACTCTTGGCTTGACACCTCGGTGTTGAGACAGACTAAAAGATGGGGTGGCCAGAATTTACATCCAAGGGGTTAAAACGTAGACTCTGGGTTTGGGTTTGCTTGTGCCTTGTTCACGTTTCAACTGAGATTGGCATCTTACGCTGATGTCTTAAGAACTCTAAGCTCTTTCTATTGTTGGTGCAAGTTGTGTTGTATGGCTGCTGGCTATTGGTACAGGTAAATGTATTAGTTGAGTATCAACAACACTTCTTGTGTCCCGAGTCTTGATGGTGAAGTAATAATACGTTAATTTCTTCAAAAAAAAAAAAACAATTAGCTTCTCTAGTGGTCCTCTTTCAGTAATTAACAGCAAGTCAAAGTTAATGAGAGTGGGTCGATTTCCAAAAAAAGAAGCAGACAAACGTTTTTAGTGTGAGGAAGTATCCGCATGGGAAATGACTCCTGAACCTGAATGGCATCCGAAGTTTTTAATCACAAACGGCGTTGTCAATAGCACTACCTCTAATAAGACCAAAAGTTGCCAACAGTCCAGAAGATCTCGCAAATAAACATATTGTAGCTAAGACTTAGCACTATCAGTTATATTAATGTCACCACAGAAACAGTAAGGAGAGACAATATAGGACATCATGCTTAAAAGTTCCCAAATTCATATTTATGGTTATTTTTTAACTAATAAAATAACAAGTGCCCACGACCAAGGCCATATTCAATGTAGCCATACCCTTTGCATTTATGCGAAACGATTTTTACACAACCCAACTGAATGTTGCTGTACAACTATGTACTAGACAAAACAGGACCACGAAGAAAACGATATCAAGGCTTGCAATCTCGTCGTGATGATGATTTTGATTGCCAAATCAAGTATCTAAGGATCACTAAAAGGTTGATTTGATGTTTGATTTTGCATTTCTATATATGACTTATGACACTCAACTTTTACGTGCTCAGATGTATATTAACACATCTCCCCTAGTCATTTATGGATTATTAGTTGAAATAGCTCAAATATATTATAATTTTTTTCCATTTACATATGTGCTATATTTAAAGAGCATGCAGTTGCCTCCAGGATTAACGTCAATTGTAGGTCTCCGTGCATCATATATCACTCGAAACAATGCCCATAACTAAGCCATATCTTTTCAACATCACCATTAATGAATCTACATGTAGAAGCCTAAGTTGGTAGTACTAGAATTATGTTCGTTTCTTCGCAGAATCTTCAACAATAAACTTATAGACGAAAAGATAGTCAATAACTAATGGATAAGATATGTGATGGAATAAGAGCTATATTTTCATAATTTCTATTGAATTACAGAAGAAAATCCCCATCTCCGAAAAGACAGACCAGCCCACCAAAGTGGGATAATAATTAACTCGTCATGAGCTTATATATACCAACTACTTCTTTATCTAAAGCTGACCTGTTACTCATATGCATGGCTTAAGACTTACCAACTTCAACTGAAAAACTAAATTACCTGCCATAATAAAATAACATTTCCTGACAAAAGTTAAGAGTACTTTGACTACTTTCAACTGATCTTGAAACTTCTCAAATAACAAGATATTGGTTCAACTTGACCATTCAACCTTGATGAAAATAAGAACATCTTTATGTTAGGATATTAATTAATATAGGGCATTTTACATTCTAATTTAATTCGAATATCTATTATTTCGCATGTTATGTTTTAGTAGAATTCATATTATGATTCCTCGCTTGGGTCCAGTTGTTAGACAATATAAAAAGGCTTAAAAAGTGTATTAATTTAATATTGAACATTGGAAGTATTTCTCACGGATTGTATTAAGTTCTCTATGAGAATTCATAGTTGCCTTCTTTCAAATCGCTTCTCCTAAACTCACACCACAGAAGGGTTAATGAGAACTCTTGTTGCAGATTAGCTCACTCAAAACACAACGGAGTAGTCCAGCAAAATGTGTTGTTTATTACAAATACTTAATAATTACTCGGCCAAATAATTTGTAAAAATGACAAGGGGGTTACCCACTCACTAAAAAGTTTAAAGCTTAAAACATTAATATTTTTACAAAATGTGTAAAACAAAATGTGCAAAACAAAATGTGTAAAACATGTGCAAAACATTTATTATAAATGTTATTCACTTGGCCCAAAGAATTGGGAAAAAAATTGACTTTCAACCTGCGGTTCACCTGCCGGTTAGGCCCACAGTTGACGGTTAGAAAAAAAACCATCACCCGTAACCGCCGGTTACAGTTAATTCCTTCAACCGGTGGTTACGGTTGACCAACCATGTCCGTATATTCGGTTTCAATTCAGTTTGGTCGGATCTCACAATAAGATGCCCGATATACTGACTGAAGGATTAGGGCTATGCGGTTATGAACCTCTTTTTTGTCCTCTCTTTTACTATGATAGAAACAAAATCACCAGCAAAGGCCGAATAAAAACCTTAATAACATCAGTCAAAAGGATATCAGACCAACTAATGGAGCAGCAGATAATTGAATATAAAAGATAGGATTGTAGTGAGGGGCCAAGAACAATGTTTTCAAAATACTATTGAAATGACAAAAGTAAAAGTAAAAACACCATGTAAAAAGACACAAACCTGCTCACAAGCGAATTTAATTTAAGTTCTTCCCCGTACTAATTGCTGAACCAGAAACTAAGTCTATCTATACTATATACCTATAGATCTACCAACTTTCTTTCCTATCCACAATCAATTACTATTAGTAACCAAACCAAAAAAATACTTCCCTGTACACTATAAATTCTAGTGAGACAGAAGTAAAAGTAAAAACACCACGAATAAGGAGACAAACCAACTGCTCACAAGCAAATATAATTTAAGTTCTTGCCCATACTAATTGCTGAACCAGAACCTATGTCTATCTATACTATGTACCTATAGATGTACCAACTTTCTTTCCTATTCACAACCAATTAATATAGTCTAATAATACTAACACAACCAAAACATACTTCCCTGTGCACTATAAATTCTAGGCTACTGCAGATGTAATAATACAGCAGTTAAAAGCATCTTCTATAGGTAACACAGAATACACATGCACAATACCACAAGTGAACATCATAAAACATGTACATTATATGGTAACATTCAGACACATATAAATACAAATACATGTAATTTATCTATTTGAAAGTGATCACTCATTCATGTATTTACTGACAGCAGAGTACAAAGTTTGATGTTTTGCTGTGACACTGGCTTTTGCAAGTGATATCACAAGACTAAGCTTCTCTCATGTGGAAAAAAAGACGTCAGTATTTTTTACCTCACATGATCGGCAAGAGGGGCAAGTCCAGGAACTCCAGTGAAACAAATCTGTAACATCGCCAGAGTGAGTTCCAAGCATTTGATCAATAATGTAAAGTTATATGTGACAGTACCTCGATTTTGAGACCATGATTTCACACAGCTCCTGTGATACTTCTTGCCACAGCTATTGCAAGGTAGCATCTTTCTTGCCCTTTCACTTCCCTCATTATCCCCACGAAAGCATAACCGGCACATTATTTTTGAATTTGACAGACCATGCTCTTCTCCAGCAGTATCCTCTACGGAAGTCTATTAAAAAACAACAATGGCATCAGTATTTCAGGACATAGCAGAAGCAGGAAGTCATGAATAACTTGTGGCATATGTCGTGAAACCATTTTTGGATAACATGGGGATCTTGGATTCATTACACTTAGGTTACACACTATAAACCCCCTGGGCTGATGCAATATCTTGCAAACCAACTGCACTAGGAAAAGAGTGTGACAGGCTTGTACCTAGAAAGCATAGAAACAAATTTGCTCCCCGAGGAAAGTATCCCCTCTTTAGCCAACTACACTCACCCATTACAGAAGTATTTATACAACTATCCGAATGGAGCAGTCTAGGAGACAGTAATACCACCCATACACAATCAGTGGGTATAAATATAATACCATTCCAGAAGAAGCTAGCTTCAAATTCCACTATTCATTGGCTAAATAATATACCATAGAAAATCAATGAACAATACCAACTCCATCATTCTCTTAGGATATCAGCATGTATACAATTTGTTTAATTAATAGTATTATCATAGTACTGCCATGTGAGCGTCCAGTTTAGTCTTATTACTATTATATAATTATAAAGTTCCAGTTCCTGTTTCACAAACCATGCGCAGGTTGCTCAGCCATGTATCAGGCAGGCCCACACAAATAAAAACCAATTTAACGCCCCTCTTGCCATTCAATATCCCCTCTTCCGTATTTCCTTTTCAGAAATAACAAAACTGATTCACCATAGTACTTTTTACTGAATTCATTCTGCTCTCTTGACCATAAAAACCAAACAAATTATGTCCCATCAACAGATAACCTATCTGTATCATATCTTTGTAATACCCCAAAACATGTGCATTCCCGCGACTGAGTCTCGCATTTCAAATTCAAACGGAAGGTAAAGACAAATACTGCGCTAACTGCTAGATTCAAATCCATAGAAATAGGATTTTACCCATTAATCTCTTAATAACTGTTTCATCATTTGTATCTTTAGCATGTTTCTTACTGTCTTACACATATCACCGTCACACGTAGCATTATACGGTTATGCTAGTCAATTAACATATTAAAATTTTAAAACTAGAATGTGTATGTAACTATGTATTGCACTGACCTGAAATGCATAACGTATATGTAAACAAACATATTAGTCAAGTCAATATCCACATTGCAGTGAGCCAGAACTATCCTCACACCTATCTTATAAGGTGTGCATTCTAACTCAGCATGCAGGAGACAGTTAAGCCAAGAAAGAAAAGCAAAACAGGCCACGTTGCATGAAAATCGACCCAGACGGCTAGAAACATGCCATATAAATAAATTACACATGATCATCTCACTAGTTCCTGCTTTCAACTTCAGGAAAAAGAAGCAAATTTACAACTAATCATCACAATAGCTTCAAAATCATTAAGATCACAAGATAGTATCCCATCCTTAATCCTCAACCACATTGAAAAAATCAATCCTGAGTGTAAATTATTGCACACAACAAATTGAAGGCAGGGAAGTGTTTTATACCGGAATCAAGCCATATCTATAAAGTAATCCTGCACCCAAACCAACTAGATATAAACCTAGAACTAATTGTCACAGTAAAATCATAAACCTAGAACTAATTCTCATTTCTCACAACAAAATAATAAACCTAAAACTAACTCTCACAATAAAATCATAAACCTAGAACTAATTCTCATTTCTTTTTCTCACAACAAAATAACAAACCTAGAACTGATTCTCACAATAAAATGAAGATCACAACAAAATGTGTCAACAGAAAGAATAATGACAAAAATCCAAGGAACCATACCAGCAAATCACCAGACTCAAACCTCTTAGCATAATCCTCCGCCACAACAGAAGCCGCAGCCGCCTGCTTCTGCAACGCCGCTCTCTTAACCTGCGCCGAAGCAGCCGCTGCCACCTCATCCACGAGCGGAACAGGCGGCGGTGGAGGCGGAGCGGTGGCAACCACCACCTTGGGTACCAAAACCTGAACCGTAGACTTTTTTCTCCCCTGGATGAGCCATGGATCCTTGATAAAGCGCTCAATCATATTCACCTCCTCCATAAACTCGCTCCTGGCACTCTCGCTCTGGAGAGCTCGCGGAAACCCTAGCTCGCAGAAACATATCTTCCGGCTACAGGAACAAACACAGAAATAGCGTAATGAGTAGAGATAGATGATGAATTCGATTCGATTGATTGATTGATTATAGATAGATAGATACAGATAGAGTGTATTGAGCGAGTGATGAAATTAGAAGACAGACTGACAGACCATGTAATTGGGCAAGCGACATGGAAGGCCATTCCAATTTTTTACCAATTATTTCCAGTGTTTAAGCTTTTATCGATCGACAAATATAAATCGGGCTTAGCTACACCAAAAATTATTAATCCAATTTCAGAGAGAGATTTTGGATGGATGAATAATTTGGAGAAGAGTTGAGACAAGACAGACTTCGGTTTCTTCCCTTTGGCCAAAGTAAAAGGGGATTTCGCTCTATTAATATTTTTTATTTAACTAAAGTCAAAATTCACAAAATATTGATTTTCTTTTGCAAGGTGAATTCGTGATTTTCAGATTTCAGTCCCTGTGGTTTAGTGGTATTAGATGTTAGACCTTCCAACTGCTTATCTTTCAAATCCGTATACTCTGTTCGCTTCGATTTCAACTTCCTATAAAAAGCGAACACAAATTTTAATACTAAAAAAGAGAGTGAATAAAGTAGGAGAAAAAAATTATTTAACGATCAAGAAGTTGAAATAGCAAACTTTAAAATTTAAATACGATAAGTTAAAATTAGGGCAGATGAAATATATTATTTTCTTTGAATTTATTGCTCCCTACAAATTTAGAAACACTAGAGTAACTCCTCAAGCAAATACTCCAAAGTTAAAAGTAAAGGGAGAGGGGATGTTTATTAGAAAAGGAAATTGTTAAATGCAAGACTGTTTTTATTAAACGCATGACACATTTTTATATATTATAAAAGGTACGACAAATTATATAAATATACGATTAGTCTCAATTTTCGAAAAATTTATCAAATTATCACATCTTCAAAAATATATGAACGTATATACACTACGATACCATAACGTAACGAAAATCAATATTTTAAAATCATTAATCATACTTTACAAACAATAATGAATTTGAGATGTTTATATTGTTATAATTCATATTCGTAATCGTTAATATTTATTTAATTAGTTAGTATAATTAAATTAATTAACTTTACATTAAGATTTAAAAAAAAAAAAACCAAAGAAAAACCTGAAACTGACCAGGACACGGTCCTAGTTAGACATGGTTCTGGCCAGGACTCGGTCCTGGTCAGAACCGTGTCCTGGCAGATCTGCCGATCGGAGCGTCGCTCCGAACGGCAGCAACTCCGATCGGAGTTGTAAAAGCTCTAATTTGAGCTTCGGAGCTGCAAAGTTCCAGTCGGAGCTTTGTACTCCGATCGGAGCTTTTCCGGTGGGCGGCGGAGTTCTCCGTTCTTCGTGTCCTTCGTCTTCGTTCTTCGTGTTCTTTTAAATTTTCTTCGATTTTTTTTCGAGTAATATGATTGGATCAAATAAACATTATTAGATGTTTTTTAAGGTAAAATTGTAATTATTTGTAATTAAAGGACTATTTTATAAATTATAATAGTTGTGGTGTTGTTTGTAATATATAAAAATGTGCGTTTAACATTACTGTTAAAAAATAATTTGAGATTTTGATTTTAATCGTCAATTTTCTACAAATACGTTTACGATAGTTTTGAAAATTTACCAAAATCATTTTAGATCCACAAGTCATATATATTTATACTTTTGTATTTAATAACATCCATTCCGGTTTCTTTGTTATATTATACTAACACTATGATGACTAATTATAAGCATTGTCTATGTTGAAAAATAATTAAGTGAAGATATTAAAAAGGTTTTTCTAGTCAATAACAATCTTTCTTATTTGACTTTTAAATATTTTGTAAATATCTTTTCCTATAAAAGAGGATGCGTAGTTACTTTTCATTTTTCCACCATTAGTCAGTCTAAAGATTACTCCCTCTTTTTCATTAATAGCTTCTTAACTTTGGGTTCCGTTAGAAACTTCTTAACCCCATAATTAAAAGAAAATTACCTCCACTAATTAATTTGGCCCAACTAATACTATATTTCCTCCTTCCTACGTTATTAACACTTTATTCAATCAATTTCATACTTTATTATCCACTTACAATTTTATCAATATAATACATTTTACAAACTATTTATTTTTATTCAAATTTTCTTAATCCAATATATGGTGAGAGCTTAGAGAACCCCTATACATTAACAAAATTATGGTTTGGTTCACGATTTTATTTCGCCAATTTCGTTCATAAAAAAGTGGTTCATGAACACATTTCATTTGTTGTTTGTTATCCATGAACCACTTTTAGATATGTTTTCTTGTTTTATATTTATTCTAAATATAAATAAATATTTATGTAGCACCCTGATTTTTAAAACACGAATTATAAAAAATACAACTCGCGCTAGTTCGTGAGGTTATATTCGACGAACTTGACTTTGGGAATATTTAAAAGTTACTAGACGCCTTACGCGTCAAAAGACTTGGCATGAAAATCTTAGTACTAATTCCTGAACTAAAAACATATGTAGAGGAACTTGAAAATAGTAATTATTTGATACAATATTATAAATATACATGAGCTTGAAAACGGTAAAAACACTTGTGGTAGTGATTAGTGCTCGGACAATGCTTCACTCTAAAGCTCGGCTTCATATTTAAAATTGACATTTGCGACCGCTTATCATATCTTGGATGCTTTCCCTTTTGCCTAAAATTGATGTTATATGAATTTGCTAGATATGACTCCTAATTGGAGCAACATAGAAGTTCCATATCGTGACTTGCATTGTACTATAACCTCTTAATTTGTGTGTTGTTGATATGAATTTTCTAGTTATGTTAATTTTCCACCTAAAGTTTCTCTCGGTTAATCTTATTTTCGAGCTTCGAACCGAGCTTATTTCGAGCTATAACTTTTCTACATCACGACCGAGTTAAATCGAGCTTTAAAGGTTCGATTTGAAAAAAAGATCAAGCTCATGAGCAGAGCTCGAGTCGAACAAATTATTTCGAGCTCGAGCTCAAATTGTGCAACTCGATCGAGCTCGAGCTTCAACACATAAATGATAAACGAGCCGAGCTTGACCATAGCTCGACTCGACTCGTTTGCATACTAATACGTATCAAAACGTATAACTAAAACCAACCAAGTAAACATGAGAACCCTAGGGGAACATGTACGGAAGAGATTTGTAAAAGTTTTTTATCAATAAACACGTCACACAAAAGGGTTGGAAGAAGAAAGGCGGTGAATGTCTTGAGAAGGAACGTGTGTGGTGCCTGTGACAACATGAAGAATTAAGACGAGTTTAATTTAGGTTAGAGACACAGTTAAGGTTTTGTTCTCTTCAATTAAAAATCCATTCAGTTCCGTCAATTCAAATCAGTTCAGTTCTGCTTAGTTATAATTTATACTTCAGTTCAGTTAAATTCATTTCAGTTCAATAGACAAAGCCTAATTATGGGCTTAGAGAGGGATTAAAAGATTGACTGGTAAGAGAAATTGGACTGAAAAAAGAATTGGTCTAACTTAGATGAATAAGAAACTGGGCCAAGAACAATTACGAACTCCGCTTTGACGGTCGGTTCGCTTTATAACATATACGAATTTTTGGGATATTACAATTTACAACTAATAATTATTAATTCAATAAATAAACATATTTAATTATTATAAATTAAACATTATTAGTTGCATTAATCATTATATTTAAGGCGATGAAACATTTAACTAAACAACAAAACAAACATAACACATGACAAGAAAATAAAAGCAACTACAACAAGTGATGAGAGGTGGAACTTCGATCACTAACTAAACTGTCGATGTGGTAAACCCTAGCCCTTCAAATCGGCACCTCGAAGTCCATACACGAACTTGTTGAGCACCTGAAATGCTGGGGGGGGGGGGCCCATCCGGATATTTC
>JAYMSP010003978.1:0-17801 GCA_036897095.1 Plantago elongata
ATAAATTATATTTGGTTTTGTAATAAATAGTACTTTTTATATATTTCGAAGTATTTGGAAGTCGGCATATTCCTTGACGTCTGGACTAGGTCGGGCCTTACATTTGTGGATTATCCAGAAATACAGAACTAATTGTCAGAAGGCTACTCTATGAATATGATGAAGACTGCAGGAGGGTTGACACCCATTGATCTAGAGAGGAACTAAAGAACTTGTGGTTTCTAAACCAAATTTAATTTTGAAGACTTGAAGTAATTTAGTATGTCTTACTTGGAGCTTGGATTCTCCTGTTGTCCTAATTTACTTAGTAGTTTTGTAATCACTTTGCTGAATTGATCTTTATTGTTCAATATTTGTAAAAGAAATGTTGCGCTGTAATGTTCTTTCTGATGATCATACTCTCAGAGACCTTCTATAAAAGATAACTTGTCAGCAAAGATCACATCTTGTGATTTGGTTGATGTTTACTTTCTACAGTTAATTAACTGATTGAATATCATTTGAAATGATTAAGTGGTAGATTGTTTTCACTTCCATGTTTGTAATAGGACTTTGAGATAGTCATAGTTGACTGATCAAAAAGGGTAAATTTGTTAGGAATATCTGTTAGTATTTTTGATCAATCACCATATGACTTATCTTTAGTACATAAGGTGACTAGTACTCTTAGTTAACTTGAACATTGTAAAAGAGGAAATCTCTTAGTATGTTAGTCTAGTTAAACTTGTAATAGGATTATTAGGTCTCTGGATGTAATTTTATATTTTGAAGAAGGCCATGAAGAAGGATCCTAGCTAGCAATGGATTTTAATCGAAGATTTGAAGACTGAAGATTACACAAGTTTATGAAGACATAAGGTTAAGTCTCCTCAGATAGACTATGATCAGAAAGTATATTTCATAGTATATATATTGCACATAACAAGTCTCTGAACATATGGCATCACTGAGTTCAGGAGCATGCTAGCTGGCAGAAAGGCTCATGTGTCCATTGAGACTACAGGACAAGAAATAGTATAGTGCATTTATTACACCGGCTGGAAAGTCGATCGATGCATACTCCTCTCTGAAAAATGAGAAAGGGACTTCTCAGTACTCATTCCAAGTTATCAACGGATTGGATTTTGAGAAGGTCTAACGGATACTATTCAAACGACTCTCAAATTCATCTATAAATATCACCACTTAGAAGCTGAGAAATACACACATGAACTACGCTCATATCTACTTATCGAGCAAGTATTTTCTCAAGCATTCATACTACCATTCTCCGAACTTAGTATTGCGACTAACAAGCTCGAAGAATCACTAGTAGTTCTACGTGTCCGGAACCTATAACAAAAGATTGTTATATATTCGTGAAAGAGTTGAACTTTCACATAACCTTTTTGAAGCTCATTCTCCAGAACGTATATCAATTACTTGGGTCAGTAAAGAGAACCTACAATATATTGAATAAGTGTATCAAGTAGTGTTATCTCTTCTATGCTCTCCGAAAATATAGCTGGAAAGTTATACGAGAAACCGGACAAATCAACATATAACCAATACCATCAAGGCATGGAGTACATGAAAGACTTAGTTTTGGAAATCAAGGAAAAGCTCCAAGGTTATCTTGAGTACATGAAGTACTTGGCTCGAGGAGCTGGGGAAAAACTTAGAGGAGACATTTGATTGAGAACCATTTGTTTGTAGGGATCTTAGAATATGATATATTGTAAGATGAACTCAATTGTCTGTTCTAGTGAATTCCAGGTCTCAAAAAGGCCAAGTGGATTAGCTGGAGGATTATGCCACCTGTAGATGCCACTATAATTGTTGTGTTATTTACTATTATGTATTTAAATTCTAGCATTACACACACACACATTTATTACTACAAAGAACAATCTCATTTATCTATTGATTAAGTCTCCCACTCTCTGAATCTAAGTATAAAAAAACCACCAGTTTATGAGAAATATTGTTTCGGGAGAAAAGTTTGAAAAGACTATACCCCCCCCCCCTCTAGTCTTTTCCTTTGTCGTTATTTGGATCAACAAGTGGTATCAGAGCGGGAGGTTCCCAAGCCTTCTACACTGTACCTTGATCCCCCAGATAGGTAAAGGTTTTTGTCCCTTTCCAAGGACATTTTAATTTGTGCATTAAGTGTGCAAGTATGTCTCTGAGTGATGATCAGATACTTAAGCCCGAGAATTACAAGAAATGGAAGAACAACATGATGCGGCATCTTGAAGCAATCAGTGATGAGATGATCTATGTCATCAAGGAAAGATCAATTAAGATCAGATAACTCAAACAAGTCATTAGAGTGTCTGAAGGTCCAACAAACGCTGATGCTGAAGGTAGTGACACTTCAACAAGTGGTCGTGTTGCTGCTAGACAAGTTGAGTATGAAGACAAACCTCGTGAACTCTGGACATCGAAAGATGCCAAGAGACACAGGTTGGATGGTCAAGCTCGTAACATCATCATTCGATCAACACCTGAGCATATACATTGCAATTAGTGGTGTGCAAAAACGGCGAAAGTTGCCTCGCAATTGATTGAAAAAATTTGTGTCGGAACTGAGAAAACCAAGGAAAACAAGTTCGATGTTCTGAAATTGAAGTTCCAAAACTTCAACAGGGTGCAACTGAAACTCTGGAAGAACTTGATTTTCGGTTTACTACTCTCATGAGTGATATGGCTGCACTTGGAAAAAGTGACAGATATTCAAATTCTAAGAAGGTGAAAACCATTATCAGAAGTTTGAACCGAAATTGGGAGCATACCCAATATTTCTAATTCAATAAGGGAATGCCACAAATAACTCCAGTGGAACTCTTTTCACATTTAGCCTCTGTGAACTATGAGACAACCCAACGTGGATTGGCTGCAGCTGAAAAGTTACAGAGCGTTGCTCTAGTCACACAAGGTACTTCTAGAAAGAAGGATACTAGAGAAGTGTCGGAAGAAAATGCTCTTGATGTGTGTCACATGAAGAAATATGTGAGTCAAGAGATTAAAAGGAGAAAAGCAAAAGAGTAGCTGAAAAAGCATCTCGGACCAAACTACCATTAGTACAAGAACATCCAAATGAACAACTCTCTGAATAACCCTGCTCAGAAATATGTTAGTACTGAAGTTGAGAATGATATCTGCTTCTATTGTCAGAAATCCGGTCACTTCGAACGTGATTGTCCTACTTTTAAGAAGTTTAAGTCGGGTGACAAAAAGGAGAGAAGAACATGCAAAAGAACTCAGAGGGCATTGCTCACTAAAGAGAGAAAGAAGATCCAAATTCCACTTGATGCTGGATGATGAGGATTCAGAAAACTCAAAATTACCATCACCAAAATTGTGCGTGACTACTCACGATGTAATCGACTTTGGCCAGAAGAAGAATGACATGTGTCGGGTTGCTGAGATCGTAGGTCTCGACATCTCCAACATTGAAGATGCCTTATGGATGATGAGGTAAAAAAACACATCACAATTCTTGTACTACAAAAGTGGTGATGACGACATTAAGGATTTGAAATTGGTCAAGAGCGAACTTGATCCATATGAGAGAGAATTTTTGGTTTCAGAGACAAAGACCAAGATTCTGGAAGAATATACAGAAACTCTTGAAAAAGAGATTTCAAATTTGACCAAGGTATCTGAGATAAAGGACGCTGAAATAGCATCTATGAAGTCTCAAATATCGGAGAATGAAAATTCTCATGAGCTAGCCTTGATGAGCTAAATGAGGAGTTGAAGAAACTTCTTTAAAAATGATGAACTCAGAAAGAAAGAGGTTTCCTTCCAATCATTTGTCAAAACTAGTGACACTCTCATAGAGGTTCAATCTTATTTGACAGACCCTTATGAGAAAGGAGGACTTGGACTTGACGCCCAAACAAGTAATTCCACTACTCTGAAGAAGAGTGGTGGAAGATTGACCTTTGTAAAAAGTCAACAGAAAGGTTCCAAAGAAACCTATAGCATTGGTCAGAAAGTTAAGGTTCTTAACAAAGGTAAATCAGTTGCGACCAAAACTTTGAAGGAACAACAAGTCCCAAAGAAACATGATCATTTAACTTATGATCATCCACAATGTTGTATCATTAGGAAGGGAAGTATCGCCAATCTAGGTGTATTTCTTAATGTACCATTCTATGGATATAGGGATGATGCAGAAACTAGTGAGGCTGCTGAAAATCGTGTTCAGAAAGCCAATGGTGCTCGAAATGGTATTGGCTATCGTGCTATCGAGAAAGTCCTAATGCAACAATATAAGGAAGGACAAGAACGATGGTGGAAAGCTAGAATTGCTAATAGCAATTATCAGAAGGGGAAGCAATCCCAAGCCACTGAAAATCTGAATGTCGGGGCTAGAAGAAACTTGGCCAGTGTAGCGGAACAGGATTGAGATAGGTTCGGACGTCAAGGATTATGTCGAAGAACTTTCAAATACATATATCAAAACATATAATTATTACAGACCCCATATATAATTTACAGGCCAAAAGTAGGGTCATACATCTAACAAATTAGCAGCGGAATAACTAGAGAAGTGTAGGGTCAGTCTGTCTATCTCGTCCTCACTTCGTGCTCTACACCTCGAAAATCATAATTAGAACAAGATGAGTGTAAGTCATATAGACTTAGTGAGGATAATCAAGCATGTATCAAGATGAGCATGAATGCAAAAAGATAGCAAACCACCACAAACTTGTTCAAGCAATTTTAAACGTGGAAACCGGACTCACAAGCAAGCAAGCAAGATCATAGCACATAAAAGGTGTTAGATTCACAGTACTTTAACAGTAATTGTCTTAGGCTGGACCAAACGGATCAGGTATTGGTCAAATAAACAAGACGGAGGCGTGACCTCACCGTTGTTGCATAAAATGATGGGCAACGACCCATCGCAGCCCGAATATATAGGGCCATTTGAATATTCCAAACAAGCAAGCAGGAGCCCGAAAGAATAGAGCTACAGACCTATTTATAAATTTTGTCGAACAAGTCGGTTTCCCAAGTTTTCCAAAATAGTGTGGTTTCTTTTGAAATCCATTTTTTTCCATGCAATGCATATCATGTGGAATAGCAAGGTATAACCAGAATACAGAACAATAGATTACAACACGGATAACAAAATAGTTAGTAGTCGTGGTTAGTAGTCGTGTCGTTGTCAATCGAGATGTCGTCGCGTAGTCGAAGTTAGAATCAAGCAAGCAAGTGAGAACAAGTATTGGAATAGGAAGACTTTAAAAGATAACAACTTTCCCAGGGCCAGATGCCGGAAATCTTACTATTTTTAATAAGACAGAGTGGAAATCACTCACCTTTATATCGTTCCTTGCTAGTTCTCAGAGCACGAAGTTCCTGGATAAAGGTACCTACTGGTAAGTCTTAATTCTAACATTACAAGAACTACCCCTTACCCACGACTCGAGAAACCAACAAATAAGTACCACAACGAGTCATGAAATACGATTAGCAATTACGTACACAATTACATAGCTAATACATATGTGACCATTCAGATACACAATTTTTTTGTTAACAACAAGTATAAAGTAAACTCATCAATGCTTAAACATTTAAATATATAATGGAAACTGAAGCATACATATTCTAGACAAAAACCAAAAGATTAACCAATGGCCAAACAACATGCGAGAAGAACATAATCATGGTAGATTTAACCACAATACATTCATAAGCAGACAACTCAATTAAATCAAAATATTAGCTACCTATCACATATACAATTCATGTTAGAAGCATCAGTTAATCCTTTAAACTTAAATAAATCAGATTATAGGGTAGTAACTCATGCATAGATTTATCAATAACTATACTTAATCACAAAACAAACAAGGGCGCCCAACAAACAAACACCAGAAAAGAAAGAGAAGAAAACCAAATAGGCAATATTGTCTTAATGATCTTTAGAGAATTATATTGCCCCAAGGCTACTAGATCCAAAATAAATATGTCACCTGACCAACCGTTGCCTATGAAAGCATTAAGAGCATCATTGATAAATCAAATAAGAAACGAAGCAGGTAATTTATTAATTTACCAAGTAGTTAACTTCAGTCCCACAACACAACAGAAAGACTTGCAACAGTGCTACAGTGACAAAGTCGACCAACTGACAGGTTGATTCCCACATACAACACCATAGACATAACAGCTCGAGAACAAATACTCTGCAGCATCTCTAACCAACAGGTGCACCAAATAAACAATAATGATAAGCAATACGTAGGATGGCGGAGAAGGTCAGGATGGGCAGCAAGCAGGTCGAGGTCGGCTCGACCAGGGGATTGCAGAAGGTAGACAGAGTAGGTAGACAGAACCAAATAGATTTAGCCACCATAAACTAAATTCGAAATAGGAAAGGCCAGGACAACGAAAACGAAGATATAATCGACAAACAGTTCGGATTGCTACAGTGCATAAAAATCGAATTCGAGAACCAGAAAACAGAGCACAATCAAACCACTCGAATTCAAACAACCAGTACGAATTACAACAAGAAACAATACGAAACACGAACACCCCAACCCAGAATTTGACTCGAAGAGAGAAGAAGAAAGAAACTACCGGAGAAGTAGATCGAAAGCGAAACGAGACAAGTGCAAGCAAGAGAACGGGGCCTCTAACCGAAGGATCAACACGGATTAGATGAATCAAAGGCGATGGAAGTGCAAAAGGTGAAGCTGTTGCCGCCAGCTTTGATCTTTAGGGAAATGGTTGAGAATGAAATTGAAGAAGATGAGCCCTATTTATAGAAGCTCTTGCCGACATAGCTTAATTGATAAGTTTAGCCGCCTCTCACTGCCTCCGACCGTCACTGTGGTGGGTAATAGCTTCCGTCGGAAACTTTCTAAACTCAATCCAGTGCCAGCTTGTGTCACAAGCTTCTTCACGCTCCAATTCTTCCAGAGCATGAGTCGACACACATAAATAAATGAAATCAAAGGTAAAACGGAGAGATTTACAATCCTCTTGCCGATTTACAGTGAGGAAGTGTAAAGGCCGTGAAAATTCGGTACATATTAAAAATTTACTTAAAAATAAAATTTTAGCATTTTAAATTGAAGTATGAATATTGGAGTAAGTTTAAACAATTAAACATCGCGCGAAAACGTCAGAAAAATATTAACGAATAATAAAATAATAAAATAAAAATATTTATTTTAATTTTTGTACAGCTTAAGTTCGACTCAAGGATCGCCCAGGAATCGATTTCGCAATTTTTCGAAATTTATTCACGAGCCATTTGGGATCCAGAAGACGTCAAATGTATATAGTGGTACAAATATCAAAATACCCTTAAATATTGGGTCTTCATCTTCTTTCTCCCAAACTCACTCACCATCCCCCTCTCAATTTTGGCCGCCTCCCCAATCGGTTGCTCCTCCCTCCCACCTCCGGCCACCGGTTCTCTCCCCAAACTCGCCACCTCCGCGCCCAAACTCCCCACTCTGTGCCAAGACCGGGCACCTTGTGCCAAGATCCGTCCTCCCCGCGCACAACCCGTGCCGAGCCGCCCCTTCCCGCTCCGGCTTCCACCTCCGAGCCGCTACCAACGAGCCGGCACATGCGTGACGCCGTGTGGCACGGCGAGGGACGCATGTCCGCCGCGTGTGGTGTGTTATGTGCGCCAGGACCGACCGTGCTCATCTATATATACGGCGTCTCCTGCCTTCCTTACCCACACTTCGCAAGCCAAGAAGACAAAAAAACAGATTGTTGATCATTGCATCACAATTTCGATCTCCCTCTCCTCTCCACTCTCAGCCATTCTCCTCCCTCTCAGCCACTGCTCAGCCACTGCCGCCGCCTACCTTCTCACCGGAATTTCTTCATCGCCAATTCGGTTAGTTTGGCTCGACTAATTAGTTTAGCTATTGGGTCGGGAAGATGAATATGCTGCAGTTTATGCTCATTTGACAAATAAATTGGATATGTTGTTAATTTTAGAATACTGTAGTTTGTATTCGTAGGATAAGGAAGTCGGATGTCCTGTTGATTTTAAATACACTGCAGTTTGATAGTTGGAAGAAGGAAATGAATATGAAGTAGAGATAGTACAAGCTGTTGGTGTGGTAATTTTATGATGTTGGCCTCTGTTATTGATTAACTATTCTTATAACTTCACTAGCTGATGGTGTACTGTTGAATTAGGAATGGTAATAGTAGATTGTATTGGCTATTGATTGATGACGTTGTTGGTTGGCTGGGTTCATAAGTAGACTAGTATGGATACTGTTGAACTAGGATGATGATGGTACGCTGCGTTAGTTGTGTTTGAAGGTGTGTGATATGAATTTGGTGTTCTTCTACGATCTGCAACTAATAAAAGTTAAGCAGGAGTATACTAAGGTGAAAGTGAGTTGCAAGCATTGGCAATAGTTAGTGTATATAAAACCAAATGGCAGTGTTATGTTAATGATTGCAATGTAGAGAATAAAAGGGTCGTAGGATAATGAAAACATGTAGTGGTAAAAGGATAGCGTAAAGATTGCCATATTGCGTATGATATAATTGTAGGAACTAGCAATGAAGATTAATGTGAAAATTAAATGAAGCTTGCGAAGCTAGGAAGATAAGATAATTGATAGAAGAATTATAGAAAGCTTGCGAAGCTAGGAAGATGCTAGTTTAATGTAACTACTAAGCTTAGTAATCTTACATAAGCTTCTTGCAAAGATTCAAAGTGTGCACTCAAAGCATTCTGGCCTTGTACCAGTTTCTGAACTTTAGAATGTAAGGACCCAAACTGACCAAGTAGCTAGTGTTCTCTCTTGGAGATCTGCTCCAATAGATCATACACTTTGTCTACTTTCCCCGCAGCATAACTTGATTTCATGAGTGCTTTCTGAGTAGTCTCTAAATCCTCATCTCTTTGCATTCCCAGATCCTTCTGTGCAATCATGAGAGATGTTGTCCTTCTGGTCATCAACTCAGCAAAGGCTTTGAACTATGGAGGGATGGTGGCCAATGTAATGTTGTTTTGTTTAAACAATCCATTCTTCAGATTTTCAGAACTATGAACTTGTTTTCAAAAACATTGTAATTTTTCTGGAGCTTTATCAAAAGTCTTAGGTGCAATCACCTTTCTCTTCAGATGAGACACAACCATGTGCTCATTTAGATTGTCCACCTCCATTTCTTTCTCATCCATTCCAGTAGGATGGTTAGGACCATTCTCATCAGAGGACTCAGCTTCAAGGGCATCAATGGCTTTATTCCCTTTGTCATGTGATGGTCTTGCCAGTTGTAATGCAGCCTCATCATCTTGCTTTTCTTCTACTAGTGATTGGATGTGAACCACAACAGTTTTCATTGAATTCATTAACTTGTGTTGCTCACCAAGAAGTTCCTATTCCTTCTTATTTAGTGCCTCCAGTTTCTGTATTTTGACCTCTTTCTCAGCATGCAAGTCATTTAGCTCAGATTGGTCTTGAGCCTCTCTCTCCAACATTTTCTTCATTTTGGAAGCTTTAGCCTCAGCTTCCCATTCATCAATATTTGTTGCTTGTTCTTCATCATGTTGGTGAGAGGTATGAGTTGGTGACTTTGAAGATGGTGGTGGTGTTGACACTTTCTGTGCAGATATAAAACCTACACTTGATGCTCCTCTAGTCTAAGCATTTCCACCAGCTCCTGGAGTTGGAGCCTCATCGTCATCATCATCATCATCCCCATCCATTCTGGTTGGATGTTTAGAGGGATGGTCTTCAAAATCATTCTCGTCGATTTCCTCCTCATCATCAATAGATTCATCACCGTTCGCAAAGTGGTGACCTGTCCATTAACTTCCTCCTGTTCAGAAGGGTAGACACTCATGCTCTTGGGCAAGGCAGGCTTGTAAGCTATCTGCCTTCTAGTTTCAAGTAGTTGTACGATTTCAAAAATGTTTTTCAAGTAGTTGTACGATTTCTTCAGAGAATCCTTCATGCATCACCGTAGAGAAGCTGTAACTCCTTACAGAATATGTGGTATGGGTGTAAGTCTCCAAATCCAAGGCTCTTTCTCTTCTAGCCTTATTGTCTATCAAGTTGGCAATATCCATAAGATCAGCACGTCTAAGTTTCTGCCATGACTTGAATAGATGGAGATGTTTCTTTATGGTCTTCTCTCTGAAGAACTTGTGCACCACACCAGAAGATGATCCAGAAGTTGAAGGTACAATGCTTAGAGCCTGAAAGAGAGAGAAGTCTTTTAGTTCAAAAACTTTATAGCTATATGAGTTTCAAAGATGAATTCAGTTTCTGAATTACCTGAGTTTCAACTGCATGCTTAGAAGGTTCTACCAAAGGAATGTCAGCCTCAAATACTTCATTGCGAGGGTGATACAAGGTAGTCTATTCCTCAGCAACTACTCTTTTGACTTGAACCTAAGGATAAAAATCAACACATTAGATGGATTTAACATAAATTTATGTTTTTACAAACAAGTTGTTGTTATCTGAGTTTTCACTTATCTCCGGTTGGGGAGGCTCAGAAACACCACGTTCAAAGACTTGTTCAGTCTCTGGAACTCTTTCTTGTGTGGAAGTTGGAGGGGCTTCATCAATATCCATTGGTATTGAAGGGGTCGCAACCTCGCCTTCTTGTACCTTTTCTGCTTCAGTTTGAGCCTATGGAGGCAAAATCATTAATGTGAGATTAAGAAAGATTATGTAAGAATGAAATTTCCAGCCCTCTGAAGGATATGTTAGGCGAATCTTCGATGATGAAGGCTCAGAAACATGTTCTTCAGAAGCCTTATTGGTTTCTTGCAATTCCTTTTCAATGGGTGATGTATCCATCACTTCTCTTTCTTCCTCAGTTGGAGCCTACCAGAAACACATTGTCAAGTTAGCATGCTCAAATAAAAAGCAAGAAAAGAATCACAACCTTCAGAAAATGATTTTACTTGTATGACAGGATCATATTCTTTTGGTGTTGAGGCTTGTGGGCCTCTTCTTCTCTTCATGAGGAAGGCTTTGCAGCGTCTTCTGGTGCTTGTGTTTCTTCTTGGACCTGTGACAAAGAGAATTTATGAGTGACAAGTAATATACAACTAAGTTTAAACAAGTCAGATATAGACTTCTTTGCTACCTGAAGTGATCCTTGTTGAGCTTGTGAATCCTCTTCTGGGTTAGAAGATTCTGGCACTTCAGGCTCAAGTTCTCGTTCTACAAATTTTTGGAAAACCTGTTTCTCTACAGGATTTTCTTCAGCAATGTTTGTTGCTGGTGTTTCTGGCTGCAATATTTCAGCAGAGGGGTTTGAGATAGAAACGTTCATAACCGCATCTTGCATTCCTTGTATAGTGAAGGCAATGTCAGTATCCTCCATCACTACATCATCCGCATTCAAAGACTTTTGAATATAGACTAATGAGCTTTGATGGATGTGGTTGATACTTCTTTTGTATCAATAATGTTTGCATCAACCAAAGTCTTGGGTGATTTCTCAGAAACTTCACCCACTAATGAACCAGATGCGTTCAACGCATCATTGATTTTCCTTGCAGTTTTGAAGATCTGATGAGAACCACATCATCATCAGAATCTTCTACAGTGCGTATAGAATTATCCATAATTCATGTAGCAGCTGAGAGAGAGAGAGAGAGAGAGAGAGAGAGAGAGAGAGAGTGTGTAACGCCCCGGATCTGGTTCAGACGTCAAGGGTTGTGCCGAACGTACCAAATACATATTTATTAAAATATCACAATATTATCCGTTACAAACCAAATGTATTGGATAAGTAAAACAGAAAACACACATTTAAACTTAAAACTGCAGCAGCGGAATTTGGCCAAAGTCCGGCTGTTAACTACCCAAGCCTGTCTTCGTGCTCAAAGTCTGGGAAAGCAAAATTATTGAAACAAGAAGAGTGTCAGTCACTAGGACTCAGTGAGGACAGTCAGGCATGCATGAATATGCATATGAAATGCAGTAATTTCAGTAAACCAACACACATGCTGATCAGGCAGTTATTTTTGAATAGTGGGGAAACCAGTATCATGCACTTCAGGGCCGTAACCCAAGCCGTTTACACGGCAACACTTCAGGATCATAGATCCAAGCTGTTTACACAGCAACACTTCAGGATCAGAGATCCACGCTGTTTACACAGCAACACTTCAGGATCAGAGATCCAAGCTATTTACACAGAATCACTTCAGGATCAGAGATCCAAGCTGTTTACACAGCAACACTTCAAGATATGGCTCCCAGTTTTTAAGAAAACAGTGTGTGGTTGCTTTTCAAGAAAACAGTTTTCGTGCAATGCAGTTCATGAGGACCAGGAATGCAAGAACAGTAAAATATTCAGAGTACACTGTCACTCAAGTACATTATCACTCAGGAATAGTAAAACATTTTCAGAGTCCACTATCACTCAAGTACACTATCGCTTGGGAACATTTTCAGAGTCCACTATCACTCAAGTACACTATCACTTTGAAACAGTTGAACCTTTTCAGAGTACACTATCACTCAGTAAATGGACCAATAGAAATTCACTTCAATATAGGTAGGTAATTCTAGATACGGGTCATCTACAGTTTACAGTTAGGAATCAAAATCAATAGTCGAGTCGCAGTCAGTAGGTCATCGTCGGGTGGCCGCAGTCGGGGTAGACAGTCAGGCACATAAACAGGTACAGGAATGAAAGTGCAAGGAATGAACAGTAGCAAACTTTCCCAGGGCCGGATGCCGAAAGCCAGTTATCACTCTCCGTATATATATGGTGCGTCAGGAGACTCCGAAATTCCTGATAAACAGATAAGCAATACCACTCAATTCCCGACCTAGATAACTTAAAAGGACTCTCGACACTTTCCCCATATTTTATGACGACGTCTATGTAAATTATCTTATGACGTACGAATTAATTTAGTATCCGAGTTTTACAATTATTAGGACACTCCAATTAATTAAATCTTCGACGTTTAAACTAGTCGACACTTATTTAGCAAACCCAACTTTTAATTCTTAAACAAATCCTAAAATTATTTATTCCTTTTTAAACCGGCAAGATGACATTTTATTTTACTTCCTAAAATTATATCCGGTATTTTATTCCTAACAGATAAATTCAGACAACAGACGACAAGTCTGTCTCAGTATAATTTCAACCTATAATGGTACCTAGTCAATATCTGTTTTAACAGTGCAATACCCTCAACAGTATTATTATATCACCATTCCCTAGTCGATAGCAAGTCGACGTCTACCCACAATCCAATAGTATACCGTCTAATTCAAACTTAAGAACAGTTTGCAGCCTGCGGTAATTATCCTACAGTCGACGGCCAGTCGACACTATATTCAACTACAACATTTAATATCACCGGCTACTCTACTAATTCAACAGACTAACAGTATATTTAAATTCCCCACTTACGATAATAAACGGTAATTACGATAATTATTAGTAACTAACGACACTAAACGATAATTAACAATAATAGATGATATTTAACGATAATTAATGCTAACTAACGATAATTAGCGATAATAACGGAGATAACACGACACTAACCGAGCGAGCGTCGAGCGACGAGCAGCGTGACGGCAGTCGAGGCGGGGTTGATGGAGCGGCACGGCTGGGAGGAATTATTAATTGGGAAATATATTCGGCAGTGGTGGTGCCGGTGGCGGGTGGTCGGAGCAGGTGGCGGCGGGTGGTGGCAGGGAGCGGGAATGGCAAAGAAATTGGGAGGAGAAGAAGAGCAGTGGGACGGGTATGTGAGAATGTGATTGGTTCATTAGATGAGTTGAGGTTTGCGATGACTTTTAGAGATTCGATGAGGAAGCTATTGGAGGATTTTGTGGATTATTTGAGATGGACTCGGATTTGTTTCGCCTTGAGGTAAGGGGGTTTCCTTGACACTTTTGCTTCTATTATTATTATTATTATTATTATTATTATTATTATTATTATTATTATTATTATTATTATTATTATTATTATTACTATTATTATTATTATTATTATTATTATTATATGTGTATCGTTTTAATGTTTGATAAATAACTTATGGTTATTATATTGAGTTATTGGACTTATATAATAATCTGTTGAAAAGGATCAAGTATGTGTACCCATAAATGTTTTATTATGATTGGGAACGTGAAATTGTTTCTTCAAAAGCATGGATTAAAGATATATTTTATACTCATCGAATTGTTTCTTCAAAAGCATGGATTAAAGATATATTTTATACTCATCGAGATCTCTCATTGTTATGTTATCCCTTTGGTAGGGCATTGTATTGTTATTGTAATGTGAAAAGTCGAACTGTGTGTCACCACGGTTCGTGTGGCCTTAGTATATTATCTGATTGAGCTAAAAAGTGAATTGCTATTGTTTTGATAAAGTGTTCCGTGCAAACTGTATTTTGGATATGTAAACGTATGTATATGTATGCTTTGAAATACTCTGTTTGATTCGGGTAGAAGTGTCAACGAGGCTCACCCTTGCACCCCCCTTTCAGATAATTTAGTAAGTGATTCGGATGGAGATTCTTTGGAGTTGAGACGGTAGACGGATGCTGGATTTTGATAAGCCTTTTTTTAGTAATTGTTGCGTACTCTGAGATTTGTATAGTATAGGATGATTTGTACTGTTGGGATTGTATGTATTGAGAATTTATAATGGATATAATCAATGTTTGGATTTTAGATGCTCTGTTTTTACCATTCTAAGATTATATTACATATTTAAGGATTAAATATTGACTTCGTCTTGTCGTGAGTCCATCTCACAATAAATGATCGATCGCACCAAAGTAATTTGGTTTTGGACATCAAATCAGGCCCAAATCAGATTTCCTGAATACACAAGCCCAAGTGCCCAACCCACAAAATATATCTTTCTTCTTCTTTTTTTTCCGAAATCAAAGAAGACCCAAAAGGCATATGCTGGCAGTATATACATTAACCACTTACATCTTCTTCCGACATTTTCAAGATATATCAGGAAATGTCCAGTAAAATCGTACCGATTGTCCGAATTTTAGACATGCATCGACATCTCAGTCTGTATAAGGTAATGTTGAAATCCATGTCATGATCAATATGTTTTATGAGGATTAATCCTTATTTCAATCGTATTTTCTTAATCAGTTTTGAAAGAGTTATAATATTTTTTATTCAGTTACACGAATTGGTACAATTAAAGTTATATGCAATCCCCTCGATCAAGTACATTTGATGAAACTTAGCATTTCAATTGCTAAACCAGAGCTCCAGTTACTTATATTAAATTAGTATTTCGATTACTAAAATGCAATTATGTGTATTACGTTTGTTCATACTAAACTGGAGACCCCGTGGATTTTAATTCATCAACTTGCAGAGAAGTATGTTGTTTTTTATTTGAATGAAAATGCGTTGGTACAATTCAACTAAGATAACATTATTTCAACCTTTTCACAAATGAACAAATTTGCATTTCGATTAGTAATACAAAGGTCCATGTGAGTAGAATTGATCAAGATAACATTAGTTAATTAATCTCAATTTAAAAGTATACACCTTTAATTGATTAGTATTTTTTTTACCCATTATGTATTTTCATATTCAAATTATGTATTTTTAAAGCGAGATGTATTTACAAACCTATTTGCGGGATAAGAAGGTGCATAAAATGGTAATTGGATAAAAATATCATTTTCAGCAAAGGTAGTGTGACTAAAAAGTAGGTGGAATTGAGTTTTCTGTGTAAATGTTATTGTTTACCCGAATAGTATGTGACTATGTGTTCCCGAAATCAACTGCTCAATAAGTTAACAAATATCCACTTCCAGCAATCATTTGTCGTGGGCAAAAAACACCAAGTGTAAGTAAGATTGTAAGAACGATAAAAAAAAAAAAAAAAACATAAATAAACTAGAAATTCCACGGGGTTAATTCATTGAGAGAACCTATGTAACTATTGAGTGCTTTGTACTATGAAAATGATGGCAGATGATACCTAATATATATAGTGTGAGCTGATTTTGTGGAACAAATTTCTGTTTTGAGATGGTTTTGAATTCTAAGAAATGAGAAAATAGATATATTGGTGATCTGTTTAGATGATCAGTTGTAAATTGTAACTGTGCAATGCTAATTCTAATTTTATGGAAGTTTGGAATTGAATACTAATTTTAGATGCTATTGGCTTCAAGACTTCAAGTAATGGAAAGAGCAGATATCCCGGTGATCAGTTCAAATGATCAGAGCAGGGAGTCCATTTTCGAATGGTGGTGCCAAGAGATAGTAAAAAGGGATAATTACATGCCTATATTGCATATGACTACCATCCAAATTAACAATTACATAGAAGTCCTAGTCGATAAAAATCGATTACATTCAGGTCCACGAATTTGACTTTCAGCGAACTTAAGTCCGGAAAAGACATTTCTGCGCCTGTTTGAATTTTAACTTTTGCATTTGGCCAAACACCATTATCTCTTCGTCTCTTTACTTTTTCCACCACCACCATCGTTACCGCCTTCCACCACCACAGCAGGTCACGACTTCGTCGGATAAACAAACCCACCAAATCCAATTGATTATGGTTTAGCGAATCAAATTGCGAGTTTGCGTTCTTCCCAGCTTCGACGTTCGAATGGCGAGTTCTGAAACTCTGTTTTGAATCTTGACTATCACGTTCCCCTTTCATCCAGCGATGTCGATTCATCGCGAATTAGCAGGAAAGCTCGCAATCTCATGGGCTCCATTACTAGCGACCCGAGTTTCAAGCTCTCTTCTCGTACATCGGATGAGAATCGAAACAGGAGGTGAATGTGTTGTCAGTCGGGAATCAATTTATGAAAGAACTGGCCAAGCCGGTGCACGGTGGTGATCGGATTGCGATCGGAAGAGTCGTACGATCTCAATGGTGCGGATCTGTTTGGTGATAGATCGGACGGAGGAAGGGTGGATCGGTGGTGGGTGGTCGCGAGAAGAAGAGAAGCCGTGATGGTGGTAGATCTTGATGGATGTAGACCGGACGGAGGTAGGGTGGATCGGTGGTGGGTGGTGGCGAAATCGGTGGACTGCAGAAGGAGGCCTGATGGAAAGGAGCTGTGTGGCTAAGGTAATGTTTGAATTGCCCCTCTATTGAATAGTAAATTAAGTTGGTCAACGCAAAAACGAATTTATGAACCTGAATATAATTGTTAATCTGGGTGACAGCCATCTACAACTTTCAAATCTAACAGGGGTGTAGATGTAATTCGCACTAGTAAAAATGAAATCACTTGAAAATATGATATAGTAGTTGTTACGGCTGTTAAACTAATTGAGGATATGTGAACATGCAGTAACGATGCAAATTGAAATTGAGATGAAATTAGTTCAAGTTGAATTAGACAACTATTAATAAAGAGTTTATATTCACATTATAATCATGTTATTAGGTCATTAGAATCAACTTACAATACGATTTAAACTTATTTAATCTGAATGAAGCTTTTTTATTATTCTAAAAATTTAGGATGTGCAGTTGAGTTGTGATTCTTGGGTATAACAAATGAGATTTGGCCTTTTGTATTATAGATTGGTTAGTTAATCTTTGAACCTAATGAGATATTCCAGTGAGTATTGAGAGTATTATGGGGGATTGTCTCAATTTAGGTTTTCTCAGCCTAGAAAATCATTTTTTTCTTCCACAATTGGCCGGACACATTGGAGTTGAGAAGGTGATTAAAATACTTAATTATATTCAATTCGATTGGGATGGATTTGCCATATAAGATTTTAATTGTTGTGGTATAGCTCTTCTTCGAATATTCCATCAACTTTCTATATATATATATATATATA
>JAYMSP010003979.1:0-17800 GCA_036897095.1 Plantago elongata
ACTCTATTCTAAAATGATTTTTAGAGCTATAATTTTTTCCTTTGTTACATAGAAATACTTGAGTTACCTACCATTTACTATAATAGTCTATAGATAGAGTTGACTCATTCTCAGGGTACTCTCTTAGGTACATATAATATTCACGAAGTGGTATAAGTACAAACTCTCTAATAATTAGTTATTTATCTAGGGGGCATTAAGGTATGCAGCTCAAATGGTTTCGTATGAAGTTTCGATAGGTCTGATTCCGTTCTTATATATGTAGGTTCCTGCAATCTAACTGAGATCGTGATAGCGCAAAAGCTAGTATGAAAAATCCTATTTTTATCACCGAGAATGTGACTAAATTTACTCGCACCGTGTCGTCATAAAAGACGCCAGTGCATCCAAGAAATCACGGGCTAAACCTACACCCTGAAAGTTCGCATAAATCAAGCACTCAAATTCAGGCAAATTGTCAAAACGTCCCTTTACCTATTTATTGTCCACATTCTAAGATCCGACTACCTTCTTTTTGCCATCGATTTAGAGATCGAGCTCTTTACTTGTCTGACATAGAACCGGCTGCTTAATTAAACTATTGCATTTATACATATCTAGGATTGTTGTTCTATTCTTTTCTTTCGGATATGAACTTTTATCGAGATCAATCGATTACATTACATTGTGATATGGTGTATTGAAATTGGGAGAAATTACGATAATGATGCTAGAGATTTGAGAATTTTTTCATGTCGTATGGTATGTTGTGACTTTTGATTTGTGGATACATTTTTGTACAATGCCGATAGAAAAATTGTGACATTACTACTTCATGATTTAGAGAATGGGCAAAGATGGAACATTGGTTTAGTTGATTGTAAGTACTGAAACATGATCTTTTATAAATTTTAAAAAATAATTATGTAACATAGTAACATGCGTATCGTGTTCATTTGTGTAACATAGCACTAATGTAAGTAAGCTTCTTGGTCCATTAAGTTGATGATATTGTCACTAAGGTGAGTGATTTTATTATTTGTTAGTATAATTTGATCTCTATTAGGTGTCATTTAGACTCGGTTGTTTTTAATTGTTCCTCCGTCCCGCTAATCTGGTCTGATGTCCATTAATCTAGTCCTTTTGAAAAAATAGCAAAAAAATTAATCCTCACTAACATCACTATCTATTATTATCTCTTTTATCCCTGATATTTCATACAATTTTTTATCACTTCTATCTCCAACAACAGAAAATAAATTATTACATCTCTTAAAAATACCGTGGAAAAGAAACAAGACTAGATTAGCGAAACGGATGGAGTATATGTTCCGCCGTTCCGGTTTGATGACAACTTATATTGAAATGGATAAAGATGGAGGTTTTTTGTGCATCTGCTTATTTAATTTTTGTGTATCTGCTTATCTCATCATGTATTAGATGACAGTTAGTTAATGAGAGTGTACTTGTGGAATGTTAACATGTGTGGCTGGAAAAATGCATGTGAACTAACTGGCCACGGGGTACAATTATGATCGGCCTAAAATTGTTAGAGTCAACCAGTTGATAACAAATATAAATGCTGTCTTTATAGTTTTGTACAAGTGGACTTTTTATCAATTATTTATAAACTTAAAATGATACATCGTGATTAATACGGTGTAAATAAATTTTATAAAATTAATTGAATTTAGATCACGTACCAACTTTCACATTATATTTCATGAAATATTAGTATTTTAATTAGATAAATGTAAAAAAAAATTACACATTTGTGAACATAAATTAATGTAAAGTAGCAGAATTTTAAATATTACCAACCAATAAATGAAAGAGTCTCTTCGATTGGGTAAGTTGGCTTAGACCAACTTAAAATGAGTAATTGTATGCAAATATAGACATTTACTATTTCTTAAAGGTGCGAGGTGCCTCTGTCTTTTAGTAGTTTAAGGAGTCATGCGAGATAGTTATAATCGCAAATGTATAATATTTTGAAAAGAAAGATGGAATATAAATATTTATGTGCAAAAATGAAATGCATATGCATGGAATGTCTTGAGTTATGTTAGTGGGTACAAAACACACCCAAAAACTAAAAGTCCAAAACTACCCAAAAGTCATTGACATCATCTAAACAATTCTAGCTTGGTTTCTTTATTTGAACCAATAACATTCACCTAGACCAACTCAATCACCATGTTCTAAAGTGTTTTCAATTCTTTTAGAAAAAATATTTCGGATTGTATCTATAAAAGTTCTGAAGGAGTGTTGCATGTGGTGTGAGGTTGTGAACACAAAAAATTGAAATAATGTTTTTTAGTAGCTGGTTGCTGGCGAATATAGAAGAAGTGCTAAACAAAATGCAAAAGTGAATGACACTTTCACGAGTGAAATAACATTTTAACATGACAATTGAATACTTATTATATTGTTGTAGAATAACGAAGAACTGTTAAATAAATTGGAAAAATGAAACGACACTTTTACAAGTGTAACACTTTAACAGGACAATAATAGACTTATTATATTGTTTAATTATAATGATCATCAAATAAGAATTGTAAAGCTTTACTTAATTATCAAAGTCTCGAAAAAAGTAAAATTTTCTTAAAAAATAGGAAAATCAAGATTTTAGGTGGTTTCTCATAGTTTTTGAGTTTGAGGGTCTGACCGGCAGAATTTCTTAAAATCGCCGAAACAATTGTTATACTTTTAATAGATTATGTTATAGTTTTGAATTGTTAGAATTGAAAATGTTAGTTACACCTTTATCGCATTTTATTAATGTTTTAAGAGACGGTGTGATAGTTTTAATATGCCAATATTAATATTTCAATATTATTATTTTATTTCTTTTACGTGACGTGATGGTTTTAAAGAGTTATATGATAATTTTTAAATGATTTGTTATAGTTTTAGGTGACATGTAAATTAAACCAATATTAGATAAATTTCATGAATGCAATTAAAACATCAATAAAGAGCTTAGAATAATATACTTAAAAACATGTCATTACAACAAAAACCTAGTCATCCAAATGTTTCAAAACATCTACTCTCATATTAAAAGAATTAAAATAAATATAGACAAATTGAGTTGATAAAATAGACTTTTCTCGATTAAACTCTTTGGTATACTTTAGCATCCTGCCTTTTATTGTTTTGCACTTTGCTAATTCATGCTGCAATGACAACTTTAATAGACCAATCATCCAATTTAATGCCATAATTAACATCTGTTTAAAACATTAATAAACTAAGTTAAATTCATAACAACTCTCATCAAAATTAAAACATTAAATGAAATATGTAAAATAACTATAAATAGTAATATTGATGATTGAAGCCATATTGATACTTCTTAAAACTGTAATAATGCATGCATGAATATGCAAACCAAATTAGAAAGAGTAACTTTGCTTTCTAAAAATCATAACGACATTGTAAAACTATAACAATATCATTTAAAACTTCAATAACGCAGAAACATACAATACAAGCTAAAAATCAATAACTTAGATGCTTACAATAATATTTTTTAAAACTTAACAATGACTCTTAAAACTATTAAACAAATATAAAAATGCAACGAATAGTAAAATAGAAAATAAACACCAAGTAAAAAAATAGTTACATTAAAGCTTAAAACCATAAAATCATATATTAAAACTATAACAATGACTTTTAAAATAAAAATAAAGCATAGTTTGCAACACAAGCTAAAAACACGAACTAAAAAGTGTAACATTGATGTTTAAAAATCATGATAGTAATTTGTAAAACTATAACAAAACATATTTATGCAATACAAGCTATAGAAACACGTAACCTAGATAGCGTAAAACAATAGTGTTGTTTGTTAAACCTATAACCGTGGCTCTTAAAACTACAACAAAACATAATCGTAAAGCAGAAAAACAAACACAAGTTAAAAGTAGTAACATATCAATGCATCGTAAAACTATAACATTGCATCGTATAATATAACAAAGCTTACAAAAGTACATTAATGCTTAAATTCATAACAATACCTCTTACAACTATCAATAAATAAAATTATACAACATCATAACATTGCATCTTAAAAATATAACAAAAGTTTTGGAAAAAACTGAATCATAAATTTTATCAGAAGCGAAAACACTAATATTGAGACTTAAAACTACAACAAAATGTTTTGAAACTGTAACATATGCGGTAAAAATACTAAAACATACTTTCGCATAAGCTAAATAAATGCTTAAACCATAAACTGCATCTTAAAATTATAATGACCAATACAAAAAAATGAGCATATGGAGGATAGAGTCCCAATCCATGAATTTAGATTAACACAAAAGAAGCAAGCTAATTCAATCAACGAGCAGAAATAATTAACCAGCAGATGATATGGTGGAACCGGTACACTTGATCTGCAACGGGTTGATTCTTCCTATGAAACGATTGATGCTTCTTGTGGAGTTAGGTGGCTACAATTGATCAACAGATAGAATCCTTTCGACTAATGAAAGCCAACCTAGAGTTTTTTCTTTCAGCATATCAAGGGGGAGATATGATCAACAAGTGCAGGACTGCAGGAGTATACTGACTACACCAGTGGATGATGGAGTGTACTGAACACACCAGTGTGTTATGACCAGTATGTTCCTGAGCAGGACTGATGGAGTGTATTGACTACACAACTGTTTGTTATGGCCAGCATGTTGGATTGTCATATTCCTAGGATTCTATGTTACTTTTGTCTAATTATATTATCTCTATTGCTCTGATTAAGAGGGGGAGAACTCCCTTGACTTGAGGATGAGATAATATATGATTAGAAAAAATATATGCATACTTATTTCGTTCAAAACATTTTGGGAGTGTCTCCAATATAATCAGAGCAATAGAAATTAGTTACACTCCCAAAAATGTTTTGAACGAAATAAGTATGCATATATATATTTTTAATCATCATTTCCACTACATGTAACTAATTTAGTCGATTGGTAATCGACTCATAATATAAATGGAAATGGACCATCACTTCTTTTTGTTCGAATGGAGTTATTGATAACATCAAATCAATAGAGATGATATTGATCTAAACCATCCGGACGAAAGGATACTTGCAATTACCAGGGAAAGTAAGAACAATAACCAATAATCTTACCTTAACTTTTTTTGCGTTCCTTATCCTAGTAGGCTAGCAGTAGCAGCATAGTAGGACTGCAAACGAGTCGAGCCGAACTGATAAAACCTTGGCTCATTAAAGAAACAAATTATCTAGAGCTTTTGCCCAAGCTCGATCGAACAATATAACACGCCCTCAAGACGTCTGAATTGTCCGGATCAGCTCAAGACATCATAATCATCCATGATCGACCCCACAAGATATGGGTCCTGCCCAATACTACTTCAACTCTGTATAACCAAGAACTTAGCAGGGAGTTTGACTCACGCACTCCTGGGTCCAAGCCCAACTTACCTAAGACCTCCCAAAGAGAGGTGGCGGCTAGGAGACCGAGCCCCGCTCACCTGTGGGACCACCCTTAGGTGTCCTTATTTAATGTTGATGTCTCTACACCCCCTCCCTCCCGACTTCGACGACACGTGGAACCTTAACGTTAGCCCGACACAACTCTAAGGTGTCAGATCCAAACCTCCGACGACCTTCCACTATATATACTTGGCATTTATGCCTCATAAATGTAAGTACCTACTTATCAATATTCCACTCTCTATATTTTGAGGTCCGAGCATATAAGCTTGATCATCCTCCTAAGTTCTAATACCGTTTAATACGAGCCCAGTTTGTCTTAGGCAAATCGGTCTAAAAGTTTCTAATCCCGTCCTCCCTATAGTTTCAGTAAGGACACCTCCACTCAAATGCAGGATAACCTCACTGGCTCACGACGGACCCTTTCCCGTACCAGACTCGCCTCTCCCAGACGAACCCCCATGCTGACTAGAATCATCAAGTGACATATCTAATCCGAACTAAGACTACAAATCATATCTAGACTGATTCAAGGACTAAGACTAACTGAACTAAAAATTAATAAGGACTCCTCTCTCCCTAATTCACAAACTTTAGCTTCACCGGATTTATATACTACTCCTTCCGGTCCAATAAAAACTTCCTAGTTTGTTACTTTCTCTTTAATTAAGAAGAGTTGAATAAATAAATAGTTTGTAAGAAGAATTATATTGGTGAAGTTCTAAGTGAGTTTAAAGTAAGAAAGAGATTTAATAAAAAAATGATAAAGTAGGAAAGATAAATAATAAAGAATTAGTTAGTGGGGTAATAAATTTTTTTTTAGTATTAGAAAGTTTGTAATGTAACTTAAAAAAAGTTAAAAAAGTTATTAAAAGAACTGATAATTTTAACCCGACCGGAGAAGTTTGACTCAGTCCTACGCTTTCAGTGCTCCGTGAGTGATGGTATGAAATGAATGCAAGCGCGTTTGCAAAGAAATTGGAGACCCCAGAATCAGATTACAGGTCCATTGAGTTTCCTACAACCTGATAGTGATAGGATAACCCCCAAATACACTTTTCTATCATTACTATACACGGTATGTACTCAACTGGATTCTATTTACACAGAAAAAGAGAGAGAAAATCTGAAGATTCTCAATTTCTTTTGGGTGAAAGCGAACTGTCAAAACAAGAATCAATTTTCAAATCATGGAGAACTGAAATTCCACTTTGTTAGCTACTACTACAGCTCATTACACTTTCTTCCTCTTCTTCCCACTTATTTATTCATTGGGATTCAATCAAACCATCTCTTGTTTTCCTTCCCATGTAATGTGAAGAAGAAAGAAAAACAAAAGTTAAAGAAAGCACTTGTCTTTATATCCTACTGATTGAATTCACTTCCCACAGATCAATCAATTCTTCCCTGTTTCCTTTCTGTTTCTTTCAAAAAGGTGGAATCTTTACCTCCTTCTTGCTTTTTCTTGGAGGGTTAAAGTTGTGGGTTATTGCAAGTTCCAATCTTTGAATTAACCCCCTTTCTTTTTATAGTATTGGTATATAGTTCTGCAAGCTTCGAGCATTTCTTGAAACTGTGTGATTTCTTGGATCATGAGATTAGCTTTAGATTGAGCTGAAGCCGTTGAGTAGTAGTAGATTGATTCAGCTGATTAATGTCTGAATCAGAAATGTCTGAGTCGGACAACACCAAGGAACTAAGGTCATTGGCCTTAACTCCAACATGGTCTGTTGCTACTGTATTGACCATATTCGTTGTCGTCTCGCTGCTCGTGGAGCGGTCGATTCACCGTTTGAGTAATGTAAGTATCACTCTTGTTGTATGTGTTGTGTTACTTTCTTCCAGTTCATGGTCTTACTTGCATATACATGTAACTTCTTGGGTCTCGAGTTCGAGTATTATAGATAGTTATAGAAGGGAGTTAGAGTATTGTATTTGGAGCTCAATATTTGGAAACAAGAATTTGAACAAGAGAAGAGGTCCTTGTTGGATTCAGTGTGTAGGTGTTTAGATTTCAGTAGTTGATGATTTCGATTAAAATGTGTAGTGTAGTCCATTTTGAGGTCTTCTGCTGGAGACGAATTCAGTTGACTTTTTTGAGAACATAGATAAAGAAAAGTTCACTTAGGAAATCTTGTTTATGAAGGTGTAGCGTAGACCTGTTAGTCACGTGTTTAAGTGTTGGAAAGAGAGATACTCCTCCCATCTCCACTCTCCTTAATCTGTAGCTCTTACTGGTTGGGTTTGCACTGAAGTTGTTTTCTGAAACGGCAAAGGTGACCAGAACCCCCAACCTATTGGTTGAAGTTGAAGCGTCTTATCAACTAAGATACTGAGATGCTCTTCGTTGTCTTGGGTTTGCATTGCACTGAAGTAATTATAGTTGACTTAGATTCTGTCTGAGATATTGGTACTAGTGATGTTGCTTGGGTTATATAGATACACTCGATTTTCATTTCTCAAGTTACCTTTGGCTAGTGAGTTTACGGGTTTCTATCTTTTCAGTGGCTCAAGAAAACAGATAGAAAACCTCTGCTTGCAGCTGTGGAGAAAATGAAGGAAGGTAAACAATCAAGCCTTAAGAACGTTGTTATTGGGAAGTGCTATTATAAAACCTGCCTTCTTTCTTTAACACCACTTGTAACCTTGGGTTCTGTTTGAAACTTTACTGCAGAATTGATGCTTCTTGGCTTCATCTCTCTGCTCCTGACAGCAACTTCAAGCATTATATCTAATATTTGTATACCATCAAAGTTCTATGACAGTGCATTTGCCCCATGCACCAAACGTGAAGTTGACGAGGAAAGGGAAACTGATAGTTTCAAGGAGCGCAAACTTCTGACGGCCTTGGTTAATTCTCACTCAACTAGGAGATTCTTAACTGCTTTGAATAGGAATACTTGCAGAGAGGCAAGTAGATTCTAGATCAGTTTGTTTCATTTTGCGAATCTACATTGATGTGTAGTGGGGATTGTTTGTAAATGCTTTTTAAAAATTCATTTTTTTTGGTTGTTTTCTGCCTTTCCTACCAAACTTTCTGTGAATTTAACTGAAAATTGAAAAATACTGTTCAGAAGTATTTCCAGAAAAATTTCTTATTGTTCAATAAACAGTCTTATTCGTAGTGCACTAGTATGGATTGATAAAGTGTTTTCCCTTCCCTGTCTTTTGATCTAAATACTCAGGTGCTACTCATCTTGTGTTACTTTAACCAATATCGTATGAGATTAATGTTCTAGATCTGCGATACAGGCAAATGCATAAATAATTTCATGTTTACTTTTACTTGCAGAATTACGAACCATTTGTGTCTTATGAAGGTCTTGAGCAGCTCCACCGTTTCATCTTTGTTATGGCAGTTACACATATATCTTACAGCTGCCTGACCATGTTGCTGGCTATTGTAAAGGTATATTTTCGATGTTTCGGTTTCTTACTCTTTTCCAATGCTTAGTAGCACCTCCAACTCCAAAGATGAGTAATTTTCTTGCTATTAGTTATTGACAGATGGCTGCTTATATTAATTTCCTGCATGCTGATAATATCCATAATGTATATTGAAAATACTTTGGTAGTGTACCTTAAGCCACCGCGACAAACGTTAATAAGAAGTTTAATATGCTTCTCTACAGTTCTTATTTAAAGCTGTTTCATAATTATGGCAGATTCACAGCTGGAGAAAGTGGGAGGATGAGGCTCACATGGACAGGCACAATTCACTACCTGGTAATGTTGTGGTTATTAGTTTGTTCTTGCTACTTAGTTGCTGCAATCCGAGTTTCTTATTTAACTTTATACACTCAGATGCCTTCTTCAATGGTAAAAATTAGCCCTTTATAAGGTAAATGAAAAATTCCATTAAGACATTAACTTAATACTTGGAGAGTACAAATTATAATGATATTAGAGGTTGAGTATATCCCCCTGCAAGTACTATCATTTTGACTTGTGAGAATTTACTTGAGCAAGTTCATCGGCGTCATCCATTCTTTTTCTTTGTGAACTCAGAATTTAACACGAACAAAAGATTATTTTAAGTACTTGCAGTTCCTCTCCACATGCCCAACTAATTAGTTCCGACGTGACCAACTCATTAGTTCTTGATAATCGTAACTTATATAATTGACAACTAATTCACTTTTGTTGCAGAAATTACCAAAGCACTAACAATGCGAAGGCAATCGACATTTGTCAGAGTTCATACATCAAGTCCAATGGACAGGAATAGCGTTCTTGTTTGGGTGGTAAGTTTTCTTTGTCTCACTGCTAGTGTCAGAAATTAATATTTACCCATGCTTGTACAGGTTAAACTTCCTTTGAATGAATAACTAACATTGTTAATATCTGATGTGGAATTACTCCACATGTGTATATATTACTCTTAAGTTCTTCGAGGCTAGTCACTCGAACACTCAAAAAACTTGAATTCTAATGAGGTTGTTACCTTTTCAATATGTAGACTTGTTTCTTCCGGCAGTTCGGGCGTTCAGTTGTTCGTGCTGATTACCTCACACTTCGCCAGGGATTCATTACGGTATGCAAACATGAAAACCAGATGGTTTCATATCTTTGTAGTAATTTTTGCAGTAAAACTTGAGAATAGAAGCAAAGGCAGGCAAGACATTTAGCCACAAGATAATTTCAAATCTTGCATAATTTAGTAGTTTCTGTCCAAACATGGTTGCTACAGAGAAAACACAAGTAATGCCTCCATTTAGAGCGTAGGAATTGATAATGTGATATGTGCCATATCGCCTTGCAACCTGTACAAATACAACATGTTTAATGTGGTCAAGTTCAAAATCCGCACATGCATAAGGTTTTTCATTATTCAGTCTGAACAAACAATAAAATGCAAAGACCACTGCTTTGAGTGTCATATGAACATGCTGGTCTTTTTGTTTGAAATGACTGATTATTGCCTTCCTTAGATAGGTCAGTGACTGGTACAATAAAATCTATGCCTCTTGAAAACCGAGAGTACTGTCTTGAATTAATAATAAATTGAACTCATTGGAATCTCTGTTTAAAATCACAATGTTTGTATTTATGGCAGAACCACAACCTTACATCGAAATATGATTTTCACAGCTACATGGTCCGCTCCATGGAGGAAGAGTTTCAACGGATTGTTGGTGTTAGGTAAGAAATGTATCACTTAGCCGGTTAGCCCAATGTTCTGAAGTCCTATGTATTTTACTATTAGTGCTGTTACTTATTGCAATATCAACTTTCATTTAATATGACCAATGAAAGGGCAGATAAATTATTTAACAATGGTTAGAGCCCCCTATGTTGTATGACCAATTTTTTAATTTTGTTTTGAGAATATTAATATTAAAATAATCATCAATAACCAACTATTACACCATTTTAAAAATATCAACCAATCAATCAACTGTTTCAAAGTTTGGATACGCTAGAGGTAATCAAATAAATCCTCACTCTGTGGGATGATTATGACCTCTAGAGTCATGGTACCTCGGCATAACCAATCAATGTAGGCCTTATTCGTGTATGACCAATGATATGTCTAGTTTTTGTGTTATATTGTGATTATTCCCATATCAACTTCCTTATATGGGTAATGAAAATCAAATGGCATCAGTAACGCCCATGTGTTTGAACAATATCAGTTATCACCCTGTAAACACTCATTCGTAGCACATGTTCTGGTAACTCTGCTTTTTGGTGTTTATCGTGAAAAATTATGTGTAATTCTATCTGTAACCTTATCTTGAACGCATTTCCCTCATGACATAGTATTTCTCAAACTTTTGTCTTTCTTGGTCCCCTGATATCCCATAGAAACTCTGCTGAACCTTCATGGTTATTTTTTTTAATATCGACAGTGGTCCACTTTGGGGTTTCGTTGTCGCTTTTATGCTCTTCAACATAAAAGGTATACCAATATCCTACTTTCTCTGTTATCTTCTTTTCCAGCCATAACACATCCTATTTTTATGTTGCTAACTGGCTTATTAATGGTTTGTAACTTGCAGGGTCAAATCTCTATTTCTGGATAGCGCTAATTCCAATCACTGTGAGTTTCTTGAAATGGAGATATACTCTGTTCAATAACACATTGCATAACTGCCAGCATGGATACCGTAAAGTGTATAAAATAGAACTGTTCATTTATTGAACTGTATTCATCAGAGATACATGGCCATCTCTCTCTAGCATGCTGTCTTGAAATGGTTACCTAATTTATAAGCAACCATGTTCATCTGCAGCTTGTACTACTTGTGGGTTCAAAATTGCAGCATGTTATAGCAACCTTGGCACTGGAGAGTGCAGGAATCAGCGGAAGTTTTTCTGGACCGAAAGTTAAACTCAGGGACGAACTGTTTTGGTTCAATAAACCAGAATTGTTGTTGTCCTTAATTCATTTTGTCCTTTTCCAGGTTTGACACTCTGCTTGATTCTATTGATTTAACAAAATATTTTACATGTAAGAACAAAGAGAAAAAGAGATTGAAGTATTTTTTTTCCAACTACATGATGTATAATGCATATGATACTGACACTACTCTTTTCTGCAGAACGCATTTGAACTTGCTTCCTTCTTTTGGTTCTGGGTATGCCCTTAGTCCTGGCTTTTGGCTTATATTGCATTTGGCATGGGAGATAATCTGAAAGATGCTAGAATGTGCTCACAAGTTCGCTTGTTTACAAATTATTTTGATGGAATAGAAGTACTTGTAGGTTATAATTTTGCCGTATTATGTCTGACATTAACCATTTCAAAATGGAAACTATCACCTTGACATGCTGAATGTTTTTGCCAGAAAATGATATGTTTTCAAGATTCTTTTGAATTGAATAGTATCATATTTATATGACATTTGTGACGAAAGATTTTTGTTTCATCACAGTGGCAATTTGGATATAGTTCATGCTTCATAAGTAACCATCTGCTCGTCTACCTGCGTTTGGTTGTGGGGTGAGCTTGAATTCTAAATCCAACTTCCGTTTGCCATCAGTTTCTACTTTCTATGTTCCTTTTATTATGCAAACTTTACTTGGGTTCGATGTTGAACTATTTTCTTGTGCTAGGTTTGGTGGGCAATTCTTATGCAGCTACAGCACTTTGCCACTCTATGCGTTGGTTACTCAGGTACAAACACACATACCACGAAAGGTCACAGAATATGTATCCCAACTAAAACGATACGACTCTCATGAAATGTTAAATATATGTAATTTATATGGCACTAGTTTCCTATGTTAATTTTGTTGCGCAATGCTCCAACTTCCAGTATTCTTGCATCAATGAAATTTTGAAAAGTCTCTTGAAATTCCTTCCAAAATACTGCAAGAAATGGGGTTCAGTTGTTGGGCTTGATGCAATTAGCTCAAATTTGAGGGTGGTGTGTTACTGTGTTCTAATCTAGTACTAATTTTATGATTTACTTGTATTCTAGATGGGAACAAACTTCAAGGCAGCCTTAATTCCTAACAGAATCCGAGAGACGATTCATGGATGGGGGAAGGCAGCACGGAGAAGGAGAAGATTTGGCAATTACCCAGACGACTCCACTGTTCGTACAGACACGAGCACGGTAATCTCAGTTGAGGAATATGATGATCAATTACCAGATACCCCACGATTTGACCATAGAACAGGTTCTGAAATTGAGCTGCAACCCCAAATATTTGCAAATGAGAATTCGAGCCGGGTTGGTACGCCTCTGCTCCGGCCATCCGCTTCTATTTCGTCACCAATGTCCATTAGAATAATGCCAGAAGATCTTATGATACGGAGATCTTCATCGTTGCCACGTTAGCAGAAGTTTGTATACTAATGAACTTGTGTAGTGTGTTATAGATGCTATTGCAGGCATTAGTTTGTAGCATATTCAACAGGTGAAAACAGGTATTGATTAACACATGTAATGCCGTATCAAAAATCTTATGGTGTACTTAAAAGAAATGAGGGCTTAGATTACTCTCCCGTTGCATTTATTTTTACACGAACTTCAGTTTAGAAACTCGTATCCATACATAACAAGATCTGATAATATGCTAAACGATTGTAAGGGTGTCCATTCATGTTTATTTTGTTGTTTTCATCACCATTGATAGTAGCTCCAAATTTGGAAACAAATCAACAATTTGCAAAAAGAAATGCTGATCTGGTTCGCTAGGTACATGAACAAGATGAGGCATACTCACTCATCAGAAAAAGCAGTGGCTCAAACTTGTAATGTTTTCACAATTATTATGAGGTACTGAATAACCTTGGGCTCAGTTATTCGGCAGCATCTGATTCAGCTCCGAATGATGCAGCAAATCCCTTTTGTCTATTCTTCATCTGTCTGTCAACTGCTACCATATAAAGGCCTGGACAAATTGCGAAAAAACTCAATCCAAACAGCCATCGTACTTTAAGGAAAGGGGGGAAGGGTACTGAGAAATCTAAAAAGAATAAGAACAAGTTATTGCATATGAATATGATACTGGAACAGAATGTTGACACAAGTTTCTTAGCATCTTGTCTTCCATAGTGCATATCAGTAGCGGCCCCAGAAACTTTTATGCATAATCGAAAAAAACTTTTATGCACCGCCAAATTCAAAGAACATATACACATACTGTAACTTTGGATAAACATTGCCAAAGCCAGCTTGCTTTTCAGTGATCAGTGATCACATCATTACGAATGCACCATCATGCAGTTACATGAAAAGATCATATAAAAGTGAAATTGCACATCGTGAATGAGAACTCTGAACGCAGACATCACCAGAACAGATGATACAGAAAAACTGCAAGCTACAAGAAATCATTTCTCCTAGATGAGGCTCTCTTAACCAGGGCAGAGCCAGGATCAAAGATTGACTAGAATGCATATCTTTAAAAAATTAAAGAGAGGATAATTTTTTTAATTGGTAGACAAAATATGATTAATATAATGAAAAATAACACACAAATAATGGTATTTTTACCAGAAATCAACTAATATGTGTGCCTATGTGCTTTAAAACCTATCTACAAGATTGAGCTTTATAACGAGAATGGAGAAGTCTATATCTAGAAACAGTGTGTATGCCTATGTGCTCTAAAACCTCTGGATTTTAAATGAGGCAACCAGTCTTTAGAACCTAGTTTCCCTACAAGAAAGGCTTTTTACAAGGAGGGAATCATCAGGACTTGGCATCTAGAAATACTCCATCCGTCCCAATTTCAACTTCCCGCAGTTCATTTTGGGAATCCCTTACATGTAGAAAATATTTCTCCGACTTTATTACCTACTTGCCATCTCTCCAAGTTCATCCCCTCTAACTCTTAAAACTTGTGCACGGCCCGCAGTAAGTTGCGTTCGTACGATAAAGTTGAACCATAAGGCTAAAACACATTTGAAGAAAATAGTAGAGTTTTGATCGGCAACATACCAACAAAACTTCCAAGAGCAGTGAGCCAGAGAAATCTTGATGACCATTTATCCCCTATCCCACCTCTTTCAATGAAACCCATATATTGCTTTCTGCCAAGAACAAATCCAATTTGGTAAAGATTTGATTTTTAAGGAAAAAAGAAGCAAGCGGGTAAATAATTAGACAAAATTAGAAGAATTGCATAGATGTCACAGTAGAGACGAAATAGAAGACAAAGAGAGACATACACGCCAACGTATAGCAAGCAGCTTATGCTGGTTGTCGGACGGCGGTGATGAGCGGCGGAAAGCGGTGGCGTTTCTTCCTATTGTGTGTGTAGGTGATGGCTGAAAACATCTCTTCGACTTAGATCATAATCTTTACATCTTTTCGAAAACCGGTCCCTCAAGATTTTATGCTTGTGATTAGCCCCCTCAAATTTCATATTTTACACCCCATCAAGTTTTGGATTTTACTTTTGGACCTAAAATGTGCCGGGAAAATTCGTCCCGGGTCCAGTTTGATAGTCAGAATTCAAAAAATGTCCACTTTGATAGTCAAATTGTATAAAACAATGCAAAAGATGTATCATATAATGCAAATGATACACCTAAAACTGTACATTTAGTATGACGATATGCAATTTGTTTTGTTGTGTCATATAGTGCAAATGATAAAGTAGTCATTTTTTGAATATTAATTTAAAAAATGTACCGGTCCGTAAGGCTCCCAAAAATGTTGATCCCATGCACACCGTCAAATGGTCTTAATCTTCATCAACAATACGGGAAAATTCTCTATGGATAGAGTCTACGAGTAAATTGTAGATTTTCTGATGTTGAAAATCCTGTAATGCCGTATATTAATTGTGTAATTGTGTGTAAATTGTAAATTTTTATATTTATAAATTATGTATTATTATATATTAATTGATAGTTTAATCATTTATGTAGAACTCTCATTCTCCAAACCAAATCACATCCGTTGAAAAATTAAATTGCATGAATGTAAAATAATTATTCAAATGATATGAAGTATTTTTAACCACATTTTTATCAATTTATTTTATTTTTAGAGCCGGTCAGGTACGCATGTATATGTGTAAAATGGAGAGCACGCCAAGTGCCAAAGAGGTTGTTTCATTTAATTTCATCATTAAATTTTCTTTGTATTACTCGGGAGCACGTGATATAAATTGTTTTACTCATTATTTCACCATCCTTTAGTGGCAATGTATTACATACTAGCATTATTTTTTATTTTTTATTTTACTAAAATAGCTAGGCTCTATAATTTTTATACTCCCTTCATTTCAGTTTAGAAGCCTTGTAGAATCAGACACAAATTTTAAGAAAAAAGTGATAAATTAAAAAAGAAGGTAATAAATTATAAATATAGTTGAATAAAATATGAGAGAAAATGTATAGAATAGAAGAGATATTTTCTATTTAAGAAAGCGAAACTTTTAAATTGGGACGGCCCAAAATGGAAAGCAAGACTTTCAGATCGGAACGGAGGGAATATATAATAAATCATAATGGCCTGTAAGAGCTCACTTACAATAAGTGCTTCAAAAGAGATACTCGAAGAACTTTATACATTAGATTTTGTGTGTTGTTTCATACGAAAAGTTGAAAGTAATGATAATAAATGAAGAAAGTGAAAAAAGTGTACTTTTAGTATCAAAAGTTGTAATTTATATACAATATTGAGATTGTTTATTATTTGTTAATAGTGGGTTAATTTCTTTTTGTAGTAATGCATGAATTTTTCATGGGATGGACAAAAATAACAAATGTATGAAGATATCTTGAACGGAGGAAGTATTATATATATTAAAAAAACCTAAAGTTAGCCTAGTGCCTTTCTATCTAAAAGATGGACTTTTCTAAGGTCTGGCAGGCATTCGCCTTGCTTGACAACAAGCAAATTAAACAATTAACATATTTATTTCGTTTAATTTTAAAATACTAAAATAAAAAATAGGTAATTCAAATAAAATATTATTTTATTTTTAAAAATATTTTAAAAAGTAAATTTAATTTTTTATTAATATTTATATTTGTATAATTTAAATATTCATAAGGCAGAAGGGTGATGGGCATCGCCAAGGTGCTAAGTCGATCGCCCTATCACCATATGAATATTTAACTTAGAAAAATACAAATATATTGATTAAAAAAATTTAAATTTACCTTTTAAAATATTTTTAAAAATAAATAATATTTTCTTAGAATTATCTATGTTTAGTTTAATATTTTAAATCTAACTTAATTTCTTATTTACAGTCAAGCAGACCAGGACTAAATCATGCCTGACCGTAGAAAGCCCATCTAACATTTACAAAAGTCCTAATAAAAGACAAGGTTTCCTCTAATGAAGTTTCATCTGGTGTGCCTTTATGCCAAAAAGTTTGGAGTTTTCGCATATACATATATCATTTTAGACATATCGGTATAAATATATATGTTAAAAATATTGTTTGTCACGTACACCATAAAATTCCCATTCTAGTACGTACACACATTCTGTCTACAATTATGTTTGTATTTATTTAGAATATAAAAACATATTAATATGTTTAAATTTATATTTATGATCGCATTCAGTTTATAATATATTCACCAAATATTCTTGTTCTACATATGATTTAATTTTCGAAATCACTTTATAGATCACTTCCTTCGAACCAGCGATGAATCATAGCAAAACACTGTACAGGATTGTACTCTGGTGCTGTATGACCGGCTCCCTGACATACAAAAAAAATGTATTACCTGCTACTTTGCTCTTGTTTTCTTTCAAGAGCAACACAAAGTCTACTAACCATCTTAAAACGAGTTAAAACATTGGTTTACCGAATATTACCTTGACAGTAGCATATGTTAACTCATAAGCGCCATAAGCATAAGTCATTGTGTACCTTGAAGCCAAAATGAAACACAACAGCTATCTTATTGAC
>JAYMSP010003980.1:0-17799 GCA_036897095.1 Plantago elongata
TATGATGATAATGTTGTGTTAACAAAGCTTTTTCATCCTAATCTAAGTCTTTTGCTAGTAAGTGAAGGAAAAGCTGGTTGCAGATATTACACAAAGGTGTCTTAAATTCAATTTGTTTTGCACGTGCTTTTCATGGATGCATCCTACTGCATTGAAATTTTGTATTGAGACCTCAGTTAATTGCAACTCTCACAATGAGTTTCATAAACTAAACACAATCTATATGCAGTATTGATATAGCTACAAAAATTGAAAACATATCCCTCTCTTTAGTTTTGCTGTGACCATTGAGAAATTACATGTATGCAGTCCTTTTCTGACTCTGTGTCATACGTTTGTTAGTTTTCATGAGATTGTAACCAATGTCCCTTTGCAGCAATTCAAGGGAAGGGTTTCTGGTCTAAAGGTGAAACCTGTTGATACAACTGGTGCTGGCGATGCATTTGTTGGTGGATTTCTTTATTGTTTAGCCTCAGATGTGACTCTGCTTCAGGTAACCATCTCAGAGACATCATCATGTGTTTATGCAATGTGTTTTACTGCTCTGCATGTATTTTATGCATTATACCTCTTTTATATAAACAGCAAGAATTCTTCCAGAACTGCCCTAGAGCTTGAAGTCTAAACTACTGTTTATTCATACGGGAAATTAAGATAGAAGGCCAACTATTAATCGGAAAATGAATAAAACGCAAGCATTATCTTGTTTATTGCTAGGATGTAATACAGATTGGATCGGATGGGAATGTGTTATACTGTATATATTTGGAAAAGTTGTCAGTGGACATTGAATTTGGTAGTTATTGTATACATGAATCATTCCATTAATCTGATACAACCTACTGGCAGGACGAAAATCGTTTACGAGAGGCTCTTTACTTTGCCAATGCTTGTGGAGCCCTCACCGTGACAGAGACAGGTGCAATTCCCGCCCTACCAACAAAAGATGCGGTCTTAAAAATCATGGAGGAATCCAGGTCGTGATTAGGAGGAGAATAACCACTGTATCTATAACGCTCCGGATCTAGTTCATACGTTAAGGGTTGTGCCGTATATTTCGAATACATATATATTAAAATATCAAAACATTATCCGTTACAAGCTCGAATATACTGGATAAGTTAAAACAGGAAAACACACTTTTTCTCACTAATAGTTCAGCAGCGGAGACCAGTCAAGTCCGTCTGTCTGCTAGCTACCCAATCCTCTCTCCGTGCTCAAAATCTGAAAAAGTAAAATTATTGAAACAGGTAGAGTATCAGTCAATATGACTCGGTGAGGATAGTCAAGCATGCATGAATATGCGTATGAATGCACAAATACAACAAACTAACACACACGCTGACCAGGTAGTTATTTTTTAACAGTGGGGAAATCGTTACTGGTAACATTATCAGTAACAGTATCGCTGCAGGTGACATCACCCAGCGTCAGTAACAGTATCGCTGCAAGTGACATCACCCAACATCAGTAACAGTATGCCGACAATGTTGACTAATGCGGTTTCCCAAAATAGTTTTAGTGTGTGGTTGCTTTTTCAGGAAAACAGTTTTCATGCAATGCAGTTCATGAGGATCAGGAAAACAGGGTTAATATACAGGATCACTAGCAGTATCAGTAAACTGTAGGCACGGACACTTGCGGTCCCTCGATTTTGAATATAAAATGCCTATTATACCCCTTCAAAAATTTAATCAAAAAATTTAATGAATAGTGATATATTTAAGAAGAATGAATTATGAGAGAAATTGGTACAGCTCAGCTGGTGCACTTATATTCCGTAAAAGCTTTCATCTACTAATTAATCACAAGTTCAATTTTTAAGAGTGTTAGATTTTCCAACCATTTTGTTTATATTATTTTCTACCATTTACTTTGACATGTTTCATTGTTTCTTTATGATTCAATAACATTTTTTTTATTATTTCTCTCTTTTTAATGTTCTTTTAATTTACATTTCACAATCATATTTTATAAATATTTAACTTTATTTTATTTAACTCTTCTTGTTTCTTTATTTTTTCTATTCAATGATAAATTTATTTACTTAATATACTTTAAAAAAAAATTCAATCTAAACAAAGCTATATTATATCTAATTTCCCCCGTTTATGAACACATAATTTAAAAAAATATAGTCTAAACATTGTTCTTTACTATGTGAGTTTTGAAAACGTAATTTTTATTAGTCATTAATAATGAAATTTTTTAATTAAATTTGTAGAAAACAAATTCGCTATCTCTGATATATATTTCTACGTCCGTCCCTGTTCTGAATCGCTATATTTTGTGCAACCCAGCCTTGAGACAATTAAAGCTTCTTCCACCTATATTGTGCCCTTCCCCTGATATGTATTACTATTATCGAATACATAATCTTGCAAGTGGGTTTGGTGTCTCTTATTCACCCACTGGTGATTTGGAGGACTTCAAGATTATTGTTGTGCGTAAATATATACATTTGTGTTATGCACAACTCTCCACGTGTTATTCCCATTTATACAATTCGAGAACAAACTCTTGGACACAAATTGATGATGCTCCAATCAAACCTGTCATGCGTTCTCCTGGAGATACTGTTTTTTTTAACAGAGCTTGTCACTGGATTGATGATGACCACTATGCACCTAGGCATAAATCATACTCTCTTTCGATATGACCTCTGAAGTTTTCCTATTGTTGGAGCTACCTGATTGTTTGCGCGGATTCAATGTTGATTACCCTATCCCGGTTGTGCTGAATAATTGTCTAGGAGTTGTGCAATTCAAAAAACTGGGCAGTAAGTATTACCCTGTTGAAATCTGGGCGATGAAGGAATATGGAGTCAAGGAGTCATGGACAAAACAATTTGTAATAAGTCCTCAGCCATTTGTATCGTCTTTCCTGCCTTGGAAGAATGATACTATGTTATTGTTGAAACAATCCGGGGAATGGAAACATAGGAGCGATGATCTAGAATTTGACAGCAAGTTTAGAGACCAGTTGCATTCTATTGATTTGCGCACAAGTGTAATGAAAAAATTTCCTGCCTTTGGGGCTGAACAGACTTCTTGGGGTCTGCTACATGAAGAGAGCTTGGTGAGTTTAAAATAGGTTAGGTGATTGTTTATGATTTTCAAACTGTTCATTTATTTATTTATTTAGACAGGTACGGGTACCATTGAATTAGCTTCTTATCGTTTGTTGTTTTGAGAACATCTTTAATATTTATAACTGGATTTCTTTTTCTTGGTTGCAATGTAATGTTGTTATATCGGCTGTTGGTAAGGAAATGAATTCACCACATGGAAAAGATAATAGAAAACTAAGGATTAAAGACGGTTTCCTAATTGATGAAAGTGCCGGATGCTTTGAAATTCGTATTCGAAGGTAAAGTTGGTCACACTTTAATTAATTCACCCGTCTCATCAAACTTCATATATTTATTATTTTTAATCATCCCCTTAGACTTCATACATTACTCTAAAGAAAAAAAAATTGTCTCACCACTAACAAATAATAAACAATCTCAATTTTACACAAAAATTACACATTTTATCATTATAATTAGACTTTTCCCCACATTTTTTAATTTTTATCATTACTTTAACTTTTCGTATAAAATTATGCGCCAATTCTAATGTAAAAAGTTTGATGGGACGGAGGGGATACAATCTGGACTGGCATTATTAGGAACTATATGTTTCTATAAGTTGTTTATTGAAGCCAATAAAACCGTGCAAACTATTTGACTGTTCCTTGTGTAATTATATAAATCCACTTGTTTTCTTAATGTAAAAAAAACCCAGCATAAAGTTTACATGGTCAAAATCTAAGTGCTAAGAATCTTAATTAGAAGGTGGAATATGATTGCGAATCAAATCTAGAGGACAATACAGGATTGTACTTCAGTTTAATTTTATTAAATTTAATTTTAATCTATTTAATTATAAATTTTACAATACTTTAATTTAGTTTCATTAAATTTGTAAATTCCAAGTGAACGGAGCCTATATTTGGTTTAATTGCCAAGCAAAGGTAACCATGCATGATTCTACAATATTTTAATTAGGACCTTCAATTTGATCGACAAAACTACAAATTAAATTATCAAAACAAGTACATTACTAACTATGTTGCGTCTAATGATATTCTTAATTCCCATAGATTTCTGTACTATGCATGTCACATACCTACAGGCTACAATTACATTGTTAGTTTAATTTTTTACCAACAAAACTTGTTAATCACTTATAGTGTGAGGAGTTGATCTTCATTGTGGTCAATACATCGCACGTTATATTCATGGGATCCCTATATTTATATTTGATAATGTGTAATATAGGGTGTATTATAACAAATTGTAGTTCTCCTGGAATGGTTATAGACTTATAGTACAGTTAGTATTTAATTATATACACACAAGTTTTGTATTTTAATTGGACATAAATGTAATAAATAAAGATTGCATAAAGTATAATATATATTAGAGGACAGACGTTAAAATGTAAAAAAAATGATATCTATATAAATGTAATAAACAAAGAATTAATTGCATAAAGTATAATATATATTAGAGGACGGACGTCCTGGAGAGTCGAGACGGTAAGAGGAGAAAAATACAGGAAAAATGAAAAATGATAAAATAATGTCAGAAGTGGGGTTTGAACCCACGCCCTCGTTGGAGGACCAGAACTTGAGTCTGGCGCCTTAGACCACTCGGCCATCCTGACTGTTTTGCTATTTATTTGGGAAACAGCTTATGTAAAACATTCAACTAGTTGACTTGTGTCACACTAGAGTTACTCAACTTTATTTATATTTAAACTTGATCATTATTTTTCTAACCCAAAAGTTACTCCGTATATTTCTTTTTCAAAAAAATGATGTGTCCACGACCTTTCACACTTTCCCAAGACCAGAGCTTATTTTTCATGACTTCCCTTTCATTCACACGTGCTCTTCAATTTAAATTCACTTCAGTTCAATTTAATAAATTTCAGTTGAAATTAATATAATTTTTATTAACCAACATAAAATAAATAGATGGGTGTGTGTGTGTGTGTGTGTGTGTGTGTGTGAAAGAGCACATATGAATGAAGGGGAAGTCATGAAAAATAAGCTCCGGTCTTGGGAAAGTGTGAAAGCTCGTGGATTTGTTTAGTCGAGGTTGTTAGCGAATTAAGCCGCTCGATAAAAAATTCGTTCAACGTTTAGATTGAGATAAGCAACACAAATTTAATTCATCATTCTAACAAAATAATCGTTGCTTGTGAGTAATAATTAATTTAATATATATTTAAATTTATTTATATACATATATAATGGGGTTAAAATTAGATTTTATAGTGTGTTTTAGGTGAATTTAAGAAAACAATGTAACATATTAGATATTGAGTTATAGATAAATAAACCACTGACATGCTTTACTCAATTTAAATAATGCATTAATATTACAATTGTCAGTTTTTTATTAACTTATTAAATAACCTTTTTAAGTTGCATACATCATTTTTAAGTAATTATTAAGTTAACTTAGGCGCTCGATAAAAGTTCGTGAGCAGTTCGAAGCTCGTAAGCTTTTTAACGATAACACAATTTTCAAGCTCGATTAATTCTGCATGCACTAATTTATCTAAGTTCTAATATTTTAAACACAGATTATTTTTTAAGTGATATGTTAGTTTTCACTATTAGTTTTATCGAATAAATTTCATTTAAAATTTTGTATGCTGGTCAAATATAAGAAGAGTTGATAACTTTAAGTCAAAATGAGAGAGTAATAAATAGATCGGGGTAACTAGACTAGAGTGGTCTAGTTTTTAATATTTTGGGGACTCGAGGAATTTAATCTCAAATTTCTTAAAGTTATTTTCTCTTTTACTTCCTACCCTTGTCTCTTTTATCTCGATGAGAGGAGTATCTCGTATGGTCTGAGGAGTTCCATAACTATAACCCAAGTAATTAGACCATGACGATCTAGTTTTCAATATCTTGGAAGACTTGATGGGTTAAACCATTAAGATTTAACTTTAAATATCTTGAGGTTGTTTTTTGTTTGTAGAGATACATTTACATAGTCATGGTGGTGTGCACTTATCTCGAACGGTGAAGATAATAAAGCCACTTGATCTAGCTACCTGTAATATACGTTGGTGTTGAAGTCTGGTTGTGATTTTGATGTTCTCTCTTTTGTAATTTTGGAGAACATTTTATTTTGGTTTAGAGCTATAATCTTGATATGAAAGTTATGATTTAGATGGTTCTTTTTCTTTGTGCTGTTGCTGCGTGAGCACATCTTGTAATTGTGTTTATATTAACAAATTTTACCTAATTAAAAGATAATAATAAATAGCCCCATGCCAAAATATTTGAACTGAAATATGCCTGTGCTGTTTCCAATTTAAGCAACATAAAACTTCACCAAAAGGAGAAGGCACAGAAAAATGTTTTCTACAACATGACATAAACAAATTGGGCTCCAACTCTAAATCCCAATACAACGGTCACTGAATTCAAAATCTGTCATTTTAACACACCCACCTAATGACCTTATTAAGAAATTAACTCAACGGTCACTTTCTGCTTAAACCAAACTAAACACTGAACTGTTCTTGATAACTTTCTGCTGTTCCTGTTTCCAAAGTTAATTACTACTCCTAAGTTCAAGACAACTGTTAAGAGTTAATAATATTTAATCAACCTTTCCAGGTTTACATGATCAAAAGCCACAATTTCCTAGTACACCGGGAAAGTGCATTACAACATTTTCTTAACCAAAACTACCATTTAACAACAACAAAACTAATGCAAAATTATATAATAAAACTACAGAATCCGGTCGGACTGAGGCGGAAGCCTACGGAAGAAGTTCATCGGCCTAGAAGGCATGTCGTCACGGAACCTCGGGTGACGAAGGTAGTAGAAACCAGCTCCCACCACAAATGCCTTGAATGGCACAACATAGAACAGCAATGAAGCCAATAGGCACACAACTACAAATATACCTGTAGCTCTTGGATCCTTCCAATTGAACAATGCCTCCAATCTTTCGCCTTGTGCCGCTAGATCCCCCAGCAGTGTTTGGGCTCGTCCAGCTAATGCTCGCAGCCTGTCATACCTAACCCGAACTTGATCCACTGAGCGAGTGGTTGGGAAGCCATCAAATTCTTCATCTAGCTCATCTGGACCCACTGCGTCAACATGGGAAAGCCTCGGATCCATAGTGATGGAAACACGTTGGCGGTAGCGGAACCTCAAAGCTATGATCAGGAATGCATACATGAAAACAGTAGGTAACACTAGGTGCGGACAGAGGACAATAGCTAGTAACAAGACATGGACTAAAACAGTTGTAGGCGGGTGCACCCAAATTCGTATCCCGTCCAGCCAACGGACAAATGTGGCTGCTCTAGACAAGCAACCGACTACACGAAACCAGTTTGCCTTGCTACGCCTCATACTCCACATATGCATATCCGAATCCAACATGAACTGAACCACTTCCTGGCCTAAAGCTGGTTCAGAGCGTGCTAACCTAGCCGTAACAATCCTCATCGCATTGTGCCTTAAAATATCCTGTTGAGCAGGACCCAAAGGCTTGACATAATGCATCCTAGGCAACATTGGATTCGCATAAGCTTGGATCAAACTAATCCACGAAGAACACGTAAACCTCAGCGCCACTTCAATCTCCCCCATCTTTTTCGCCCCACCAGGCAACAACACAACTAACGAATATGTCCCAACATACACCCTATTTGTATCAAGCGTCGACAACCTCACCCTCAGCTTCCCAAGCCGAATATCCTTCTTCACCTCCGGCTCATCATGCTTATACCTCCCATTATCAAACACCCCAATCGTCAACACCGTACACGGATCATAGACATCCCATGTATACTGCTCATTCCACCTTGGATTAAACCGATCAAGAATCGTCCTCGTCCTGACCCACTTAGGCCCATACTTCGCCACAACATATGCATCAGTAGTCCCACGCGTCCCATCCTTGGTCTTAACCGGCAACAGATTCGTCGCCCCTCTAATCCCAACTTCCAACAACCCAATTGGAGGCTTCGACAGCTGCTTCGCAGTCGCACGTACATCACTAGTCACATGAGCCGCCTCGTCTAGCACGTGATACCCACCTTCCAAACAAACCCGCACATGTATCCTCCCCGCATACGGCTTACTCTCATCACCCACCAAATTAAACCACCTCGACCTCGGCTCGGACTTGTCATCAAACCGCCTATCCACCGTACTCACCTGCACCTTCGCACTCCCAATCGAACCCCCATTCGTAACATCCTCAACCGTCACAACCAAAAACGGCTCAAACGGCTCAGCAGCAACAAAAATCAAATCCTCATTCCACGTCGGATTGGACGACCCCACAATAGTCCGGCTCGTTTTAAATAACTGGGGCCCAAGCTGAGCCTTAACAAACACCTCCGGATTCCTAAAATGAATCTTATTAGCTTCCGTCCCACCCGAACCTGCACCAAACTGCAAATCCTGGGTTTGGATAACCGTTAGTCTCAAATACCACAGCTTCGGAGATAAATAAACCTTGGCTCGGGTTTCCGGTATCAACCCACCCGAATCCGACTGCCAAGCCTCCTGAAAAGCCTCATCAGCTTGAGTCCCCACCCAAACCGATAACATAACGTCATTCCCGCCTTCCAAAGTATACCATTGCGGAGCCAGCGGGCTATCCGGTGGGACCCGCTTCGGCACCTCAGCTAGATCAAATGACACCGTTCCGTTCACAGTCTCCACCACGGGGCTATCAGGTTCCGGTCCTTTCTTTTCGGCCCAAATTGACACTTCCAGAGAAGTTGAATTGAGTCCGTCTTTGTCGAAGGCGAAAACCTGATCCCACTCCTTGTTCACTGGCTGTGGCTTAGTCTTTATACCATGTGTACCGATCACCAGCTTAGCATAGAACGCTTCACCTTCTGGATTTGAGATTTTGGCTTTCACAACACGAACGTAGAGAAATGGCATTTGATCGACTAAATCATATGCAATTCTCCGATCAGCTGATTTGGAATTGATTTTCTCGAAAATCTTCGTTTCGATTTCCATGTTTTTCGAATTCTCCGAAACTAGCCCCTTCTCCGGTGGTCTCTGTTGAGCAATTGGCGGATGAGGAATTTCTCCGGCTGCCGGTGGCGGAGGAGTTGGTGGCGCCACCTTCTCTTCCACCGGTTTTTTCTCTTCTTCCTTTTTCTCCTCTTCCGGTTTCTTCTCCTCCTCCTTATTAGCCTCCTCTTTCTTCTCCTCCTTCGGCGCATCACCATTTTCCGGCGGCTTCTCCTCGGCGGCAGCCGGCGGAGGCGCGTCGGCTTTCTCAGGAGCAGGAGGAGGAGGTGGCTCTTCGTCGAAATACGAAACCTTCAATCCAATTTCCCCCTTAATCTGCGAAAAGACACTTCTTTTCTCCAACGGATAGTAAACCAACGGCACATCCTCACCCGATTTCACAAAAGTGGTACCAGAGATCTTAACTTTCCCTAGAAAAGTGCTTCGCTTACCGGCTTTCTTGTCGTTGTAGACATTGAGCTCTAACGTCTCGGAAGGCATAGTTTCGTTGTCGTGCACAATGAATTCGAGCTTTTCGTCCCATTGGGGGTTGAGATCACGGAAGATGGTCTTGGTGCGACGGCGCTGGCCGTCGAAATCAATTATGGCGTAGGCGCTGGCTGTGCCTTGGCCGTCTTTGGGCATTAGGTTTTTGGCGTTGCATACTTCGACTGTCAGTTTACGAGTCGCCATTGGTGAGAAACAGGGGGTTTTGGGGTTTTGTTGGTGATCTTTGTTTTGAGAGAAGAAAGGTGTGTGTTTGTGTTTGGATGGATGGATGCTATTGGAGTAGATGGGAGGTGAAATGAGTGTGAGTGAGTGTGACTGTGAGGGAGATTTATAAATAGGAACGTTGAGAATTGAAGGAGCGTACAGGTTTTAAATGTTTGTTTATCTCCACCACCTGACTACCTGTTTCAATGGGATAATTCCAAAAAAAACCCTAGAAATGTCCTATTTTTCAAAAGAAAATCACTTTTTTTAGTACTTTAACTTTTTCTTTTATAGGTCTCACTGAATTTAAAATTCATTTTTTATTGACGTTAAAAGTCAACTAACGGAGTTCGATCAACGAAGTCAACATTTTTAAAATTAAAGAAAGAAATTCATATGTTGTGAAAATTATTTTTCTAAATTAAAAAAATTAAAATAGATTATTGTAAATTAGTCCATACGATTTTCTAAATACTCCTATACTACTTTTTTTTAGCAAAATTCTCCCTAAACTTTAATAAATCACAAAATAGTCTCACCATCTTCCACCATCTCCAACCACCATATTCACCACCTCCAACCACCATTTCCAACACATTTGTCGTATTCATTCCTTCTTCATTTTCTCCGAAACCCAACGAAGCTCCACCTTACTTTTCTCCTTCTGGCACCTATTTTAAAGCTCCGACCTGGAGCTGTTATACAACTCCAGATCGGAGCTTTTACAACTCCAATAGCTCCGATCATCGGAGTTGTAAAAAGCTCCGATATAGGACCTTTGACGGCTCCAACGGAGCTGTATTTGGTGGTTTTGTGTTGTGGTGGTGAAAATTGATGGTTTGGTGTGGAAGAAGATAAAAATATTTGGGTAATTATATTTTTATGGACTAATTTGCAATAAATATTTTTTTATTTTTTATTCTAAAAATCATTTTTTTTCCAGAAAATAATTTTCTAAATTTTCAAAAATTATTTTATTACCAAAAATTAAAAAAGTTGACTGAAGGGTTGACTTCGTTGACTAATGGAGTTAACTAACACCACGACAGATGGTTTTAAAAAAAAGATGGACGAATTTGATATTTCAATCTTTTTCGTGGAGTTTTTTAATTACCTTGGAACAGATTAGGCAATAAAATGATTCAACTTTATGATATTCGAATTCTAGTTGGGTTAAGTTTGTGTATAAACTGTTCATGTGCCGTGACTCTGTGGATCTGTGACTCTGAGTGACATTAGTTTTTGGGCTTGGTTAAAATCTTGATCATTATCAGTATGTCCCATGAACTTTTAATTGCATTATGAGTTGTATATAGATTACGAGATGCATGGTTGGAGTTTGTATTTCACGAGTCACACCAGATTGGAAATCATTTATTAATGGCACATCACAACGAATATAAAAATTTATAAGAGAACCTAATAAACATTAAGGAGTAAATCGGACAAACAGGTAAAATTTCATGTGGCAAAATGCTAATTTTTATGTTCTCGGATGGATGAGTTGGAAAATTAATACGTATCGGTCAGTGAAATATATTATATAGTACTAAGTAAGTTATTACTAATTTCTTACACTCCTAAATAGTTGTTAATGTCAAAATACATTTAAAGAAAAAAAGATAGAATGTTGAGTTTTATGTCGATTTAGAAGCATATTTATGAATTCCATCATTCATATTTCATGTAAAGTACAATTTTTTCATTTACCTTTTATTTTAAGACGACGTTAATAATATATGTCAACTATCATTTAATTGCACACTCAATAAATTCGGAACTCATATAACATCTAGTAAAAACTAAGTCCTACTCCTACATGCACATTCAAAATGGAAAACGTAAAACACAATTTCACTCTTCATGCTTTAGAGCTTGTGACCAAGGGCATTTCCAAAACTATTTCAACCACCTAAGGTTTCCATAATCTCTTGTAAGCACGATTCTAAAGAAACACAGGTACTATAACATGTAAGTAAATAAAATGTAAGTAAAATGAAGTAAATACTAAATAGTAATCAAGAATCGCCACATAGTACTGAGCATCGTGAAGAATCTACATCAAATTCCACTGCTTAACATTATAAAATTTGAATGCCTGATCTTGAACATAACATACCACACATGTAATATTCTAAAATGGGATTCTTGTACTTTGGCTGTCGGGTTATTAAGCCGTTAAGTAAGATGCTAAATAAGTGAGATTAAAAAACCAAGGAACAATGTGCAGTACAATATTATAATAGGTGAAATCGACCTTTCTTCTAGATTTTTACTAGAGGTAGATTATTCTCAACTTAATCACTGAACAGGCAATTGTTAATAGTTAATCTGGTTTAAGAATAATTTAAATATTCCAGTTCAATAAAAAAGAATTAGATAAAATACAGAATCCACGTCAAGGACCACGTAGGACAAAGTTGGGCCACGTGGGGGCTGCAAAAATGAGTACGGAACAATATTGATAAGTGAAGCAGGGCATCTACTTGGATCAGAGAGCAAATTCGTGTGGGTGTGCTAACTGAATCAGAGCCTTGTGTTTGCTGCTTTCCGTTTGTATAAACTACGAAAAAATTCAGATTCTAGTTTTATCATGGTAAATGAATAGATAAACAAGTAGAATATTTGTAAAAATGAAATTGAAACTTAGACATAATATTTGATGTATAGTTAGTGTGAAAATTATAGATTTTTCATGTTCATACATTGATTCATATATAAGCCCGATCCTTATCAACTAAATCAAAAGTTCGAATTAAAAAAAAATTAATTTAAGATATGATTACCATAAGAAAAATCTAAGTGGTTCAACTTTGATTGGTCCGACCCCAGACCTCTATGTGCCAAGGTAGAATTCGACTCCATGAGGTTCGCCCTCAACTACAACGCCGTAAGACAAAATGGGATCACATCCAACAAGGTAATCTGACCTTAGTGGAGTTAAATAAACCTCGCAAAGTCCACCCTTGAACTATTCATGGACCCTATCTAACTTGAACAAGTTTAATGTGTGATATATGTTTGACACCGTAGTTTTGATCTGATCAACTAGCTTCCAAATAACTAGAGTTTTGTCCTCTGGATATTTGATCCAGAAATTTATCCGTTGGATATTTGACTTGATTGGAATTTATCCAATTTTAAAGCAATTAATCAGCTTGCAATCGTTTCCTTACTATACTCATAATCGAGGAATTCAAGCCTAAGCCAGGTTAACCTAGAATTGATAGGTTAAGTCTTATACGATTTATCCTAGTCAAACGTTAAAAAAAAAAAAAAGACCGCCCTTAATTTTAGGTAAATTGCCAATTAAAGATTCAATGGACTATTCACTAAGATGATTCTACAAGATGACTGAAGGTAAATAAATAAATAGTAACGTTGAGTTCACAAGATGACTGAGAAACAGGATATGCTGAAATAATGGAGGCAGTGGACTCAGATCTCGTATCTTCAGAGCAAGATAATGCATGTGCTACCTTTTGAGTGCATTCTCTTGGTTTGTAGCCAATATTGCATGGTTTTCTTTTATCAGAAACGCAAAAGGTAGATTAATGGCATGCCACTTGAATATATAGTATTTATTAATTATCCCTGCTGCAAATGTGAACGTTATTTTGGCTTAATTTATCTGCACTATGCACCTGCCTGACCCATTACACGTTTATTCATCTCACATTTTTCATTTTTCTGGTCACTATTTTATCTCCTATAGTACTTTTAATTCTTTTTTGGTACACTTTCGTTAACTTTCTTCAAGTACAGTTTAATGTTGGCTATTTATTTGAAAGTGGTGTTACTGCTATCAGTTCACAAGTTGCAACGAGTACTATTAGGGTCGGGTGATTCGTAATCCCTTATTTATAATCGGTTCAATTTTAACGGATTTTTTACTGATTAATCACCAACGGACCTTTTTTTCCTCAAAGACAACAATAGAATTCATGCCTACTATTAAGTCACTTTGTCTACCAACTAGTCACCCAAGTGACCTTACTGTAGTTTAATTGTTTTGCAATTAGGTCACCTAGCTATTTTCATAATTTAAAAGAAAACTGCCCTTACGTGTTCCTTCAGTTATATTTTAGAAAAACTGCCCGTCTTCCTTACATTAAATCGATAGCTTGAGAACATCTTCCGGCCTCCATCTGATAAGTAGTGCAAAGTGATAGATGCGTTTGGGGTGTTGGTATAAGCACATGAGGGTAAATAAAGCATTAAGAATTTGATTATGTCCGATTACCCTTCACTATAGTTTTCATATCACTGCCGGTAACAGCGGTGGCTGCAACATTCTCTCCATCACCTCGAATTCCCATAAAAATTACATCTGTAAGAAACTTAAGGTGAGATACAAAATATGATATGGATTATTTTATCTAAATTTGTTTTGAGTATAAAGTAGAAAATGTATGAAAATAAATGGTAGAGAAGAAGAAGAGAGAGAAGCGAGTGAGAGATGGAGATAGACATTGCCGGTAGAGATGGAGTGAGATAGATAAATTGGACGGTCCAAATGAATGCGTTATTTACACGCGTTATTTATGTGAAGTTGGGACTTCTCATGACTTGAATAAGTTTTGTACAGTAAAACGTTAAATTGAGCAAAATTCGGAACTAAATTGTCCAATTCTCCACGCGCCAACAATTTGAGTATTATACTAATACTTTGAATAATCTCCTTTTAACAAAATATCTTTCAAAAGTATATAATCTCCTTCTAAGGTATGTATCTCCAGAGGGAACTCTATTTGATCATTATATTATACTAACTTCGTCATGTTTAATTATTTGTTCATTTGACTTTTTCTAATCACTGACACTTATTTAATCTGCTCTAAAATAAATATTTTATTTATATTTATCTCACTACAAATTTTTGTTTCTATTTTTTACAATATTTTTAACCTGTACATTTATCCCACAATATTTTACACTGTAAATTAAACTCCGTGCATAAAAATAAATAGACATTTTCTCTGACATAGAGGGAGTAACTTTTAACACGAATTAATTTTAAAATATTATAATGAAGTGTATAAAAGAATTAACGCTCTGTCATCTCCAACTGAAATTTACTGAATATTATTGAATTGAACTTAACTGAACTTAAGTGTAGTATAAATTATAACTAAGTAGACCTGAATTGAACTAAACTAAATTAAACTGAAGTGATTTTCAGTTAAAGAGAATAGAGATTAAATAACAACATTTAAGAAGTAATATTTCATAATAAACTTATTAAGTAATAAATTATTATATTTATAATATTAGGAACTATTAGCTTGCAAAATTATAGGCAAATAACATTTGATAAAAAAATTGATATTAATAGTAATTTAATTTTTAAAAAGTCAAACGTCAATGATGTGTGATGCATTGGAAGTAATATTTGAACTTCTTTGACGGGTACAGTATAACATAAATATTTAATAAAATTAAATAATATTTATTTACAAAACCACAATATTTGTAGGATTAGTCTAAGAAGACCCGGTTATATTTAATGTTACAGTCCGACCACTATTGGATCAATCGCGACTTAACCTATTGAACCCGTAAGGGTAGTCTGAACACATCCCGTTGGTATTAAAATATATTTACTCAATTTATATACATTTAATAAAAAAATTCAACATATATAAATAAATAATGTGGTGTAGATTTTAATATACACTATGTAAACCTGAATACGCTTTACACGCGTAGCGTGCAACTCAATTCTAGTTAATTAATAACAAATTAACAATATATTATTATCTAAAGTCAAAGACAAACACACCCTTTACTTAAACATACAAGTACACTTATATTATTAACATTTTCTTTTATCATGAGATTGATATAAACAATTATTATTGCTTCAAATATAAACAAAAGGAATATAATCATATAAAATAAAGGGACACATGTTGGTACATGTAAGATGACTATATGAAATTTAAATTAAATAAAAAGAATTATTTAAACTTAGACCCAAATTTTTTGTTATATATTATTTCCTCAATTTAGTTAATGGTTCGTGAGGTGACTAAACATGTAGTACTGATAATATAAGTGAGGTAGTAGGTGAAATTCACTTTTGTTTTAACATATATACCTCAAAGTGTAATTGATGCTGAGATAATAATTTATTAACTATACACGAAAACATATAGGAAAAATAAATATTTTTAAAAATTATACATAAAAGGTACTACTTATCACGTCAACCAACTATGTGCGAAAATCTACTGGAAGCTATGAAGGTGTTCAGAAGACCTATACGAGTATTTCAGGTTCAAGAAATGAGGAGGAAGAGACCGTTGTGAAGCGGGAGTAAGTTATGGGTATGAAGATTACGGTGCCCATACGGTTTCTCCGCATCCTTTTTATATTGACCCTCCATATGGATATATTGTGTAGCCACTACCAAAGTAAAAGAGTAGTTCATCACAGTCACTAGATATGTGAGTTCCTTTTTTCCTTTAGAATCGTCGGACTGCACGTATGGTGTGAATACCAAGTACCTCGCATGTATCCATGTAGATTATTAGAAGGATTCTCATATAGTTATGGGCTTTATTGCGTGGACTAGACTACTAGAGACCCCTTTCATGATGAATATGTCGTATTGTGATTTAGAACATCTTATAATCCGTATATCCAAATGGACTTATAATTGACCATGTGGCTTTTAGATTGGGCTTGAGATATAAATTGTTTATCCAATATCTATCGATTAGGCTCGTCTGATACGTTTAGACCCAATCTCGTCTTATTGATCAAAAACATATTTCAACCAATATAGTATATTGGTTGGAATTTTAGTTAAATTGATGGAGAATTGTGTCTTGCCTGATTAAAATCATGATGATATGGAACAATCTTGGTTCTAAGTTACCATCTTTGTAACAAATGGTATATGCATTCATTAAAATAAATGCTCCGGATCTATAAAATTGCAATTTAGGGGCTGATTGGCATGACATTTGAATGGTGATTTTGGTAAAATTGTGTATGGAATGAAATTGAAATGGAGGTATTTGAAGTGTATTTTAGACCAAATTAATATTCATCGAGTCAAATGGAGCATTTAAATGTTTGGCCAATCAACCCTTTAATATTTTCTATTGTTCGAAAAATAAGTTATATAGTGATTTAGCTCATGAAGTTATATGTTTCCCGTATTAGGAACCAGTGCAGCGCAATTTAATAATTTCTAGTGCTTGATGAATAAGAGGGTGTTTAGACGCATTACATAGTAGGAGTCCGTGATTTAGCTTATAGTGGGGTGAATGAAGTAGTTATGGTAATTTAACTGTCACTCACATCTCTTACTACCATCTTCTTCACTCATACCCTATCAACCGCCATAAACCCTACCATATCAATAAAGCTGCTCTGGTACTGAGTTCTGCGGATCAACTATTCTCATCTCACCGGTAAGCTGTTTATGTGGTTTGACGCCATTCATAACACAAAAAAAATGCTGATCGTTTTTAATTTAATTAACCTCTATTGGTACGTTGTTTAGGTTTCAGAATTCAGAACAGAAACTTCCAATTGTCTCCGCCCCTGCTTAGCCTCTTCCTTCTTCCGCTCCTCCACGCTGCTGGCCGCCTGTACGCTATTCTTCTTCTTCTGCGAATCGCGAGTTATCTTCTGCTCGCCTGCAATTCCTCTTCTTCTGAGGACTAGGTAATTTTGGGATAATTTGGTTTGATTTGATTTTTGTATATAGTATCTATTGAGTTTACTGTCAATTGTGTCTATTTGAATGCTGTATACAATTGTTAATGAGGCTATGTTTAAATTGAGTCTACTGTTGTAAGGATAGAAATGATCATCTATTCATGTTTGAATGTTATCGTATGATCTATCTACTGTCTGCATATCAGACTGTGGTGTGTTGGTGTCTACTGTCTATTATGATTATACTGCTGTGCTATCCTTGATGTTGTTGTATGTCCTCCAGCATTTTATATTCTAAGGAAGAGAAAAAAGGAAAGTTAGTGGATCAATTAAATGTTTCTC